>NDGM011075722.1:0-14707 GCA_002564305.1 Octomys mimax
GGGATTGAACTCAGGACCTTGCACTTGCTAGGCAAGTGCTTATTCTACTGAGCTATCTCCCTGACCCCCGAGAAATATCTTATAATTTTAGGAATATCATCATTTCAGGAATAACATTGAAAAGAATGAACTGTGTTCTGTGTTATTCTTCTGGAGGGCATGTCATGGTTACAGAAAAAGGCAAGCCACAAACATGAACAGTGGGACACCTCCCCCTCCCGTTTAAGGTATTTTCTTGTTACCTAGTCCAGGATGGCTTTAAATTTGTGACCCTCCTGCCTCAGCCTCTTGAGTGGTAGGATTTCAGCAATGTGGTATGACTCCCAGCTGGTATCCTTTTTTTTTTTTTTAAATTAAAACCAAACTCCTCTGTGTGTTCACTTGTGTGTGTGTGTCCATGTGTGGCTGTGTGCACAAGGGGAAGTGGGGACATAACAGTGACTTCAGGATAAAGCCCTAACATTTTCTTTGTGTCTCCAGACAAGGAACTCTGAAGCTCTTGGGACCAGACAAGTTTCAAAATCTGAAATATTTTGAGATGTAAGATGACAGGATGAGTGTGTATGTGAATATATATGTAACCCCACCCCTGTCCCCAACAGGCCCAAGTCCACCTCAAATCCACTGTCACTTCAGCAGTGTGAGGTAAGGCACATGAGACACAGGTCACATCTGCAAGGTCAGGTCAGCTTTACATCCAAGTGGATGTCCACTGACTTGTGAAAAGGACTTTTGTTTTCAGAGCTTTATTAATTTCAAGGTTGTGGCCAAGGAATTGTAGAGTTGTGTGTTCCTTTAGGGCTTGATTTTTCAAAATGATCACATATTTATAATCTGAAGACCAGTATAGTAGAATGAGAGGAGAGAGTTGCGTGAGAAAGAAAACCTGGAGGGAACCCTTCTGACATTGACACCCTGGGTACTTACCCTGGGGCTCCCCAGGACATAGGTGTTGACCAGAGTATGAGAAAGAGCACAGTGAGGTAAGACTTAGGGACAGAGTAGCCTTCCCTGAGGGCTTGGCAATGTCACACCCACTGACCAGAGGGCAAGACAGAAGTGAGGGAAAGAGTTTTAATGAAATAGAAAGTTGTTCTGGTGCTGAGGAGTCATGGCCCCTCTGTGGTCATGACCAGTGACCCCTGTCGCTCCCCATGCACCTGACAGATGCACTTCTGTTAGAGATAACAGGCATCTCAAAGGATGTCCTGTGGATTGTCCAATGTGTGTGGAGATGGTGTCCCCATCAATGGCCTTGGGGTATCCCAGAACAGGTAGTAACATGGTTTTGGTCTGGGTCCCTCTCACTCTGAACATCTCCTTTTTTTTTTTTTTTTTTGTGGTACTGGGGATTGAACTCAGGGCCCTGCACTTGCCAGGCAAGCGCTTATTCTACTGAGCTATCTCCTTAGCCCCTGAACATCTCCTTTTAAATAGAATTAAGTTATTGATTTTAAAAAAATGTCTTCAGATGTACTGTGAATTCATGTACACTGAGGTACAAAGCACAAAGTGGTATTACAGTACCTGTTGACCTCTAAGTTCAGTCAGGTCAGGGAAGACTCGGTTTCTCTTACTATGAAGTGGAGCTACGGCCCCTCTCCACCCTCACTCAGGGGTGCACATTGAAACTCAGTGTGCTGGAAACCCTCTGGGCTTGTGTGACCGGTGACCCATTGCTCTGTGTTCTGTAGGTGAAGGATCAGGACCTGAGTGTCACAAGACATAGTGATAGCAAAGACCCCTGCTATAGCCAGAAGCCTGGGTCTCACCGGGATGCCCCTCAAAGGCATGGGTGCCCATTTCTTAAGGACCCAGTGGGGCCCTGTGCTGGGAACGGCTCTGACCCCTGGGAGCCATTGCAGCTTCTAATCACTACAGGAAGACAAAGATTAATATGACAAAATACCAATGGTCCCTGCTTATCCCGGCAGAACCTGAACAGCTTTTCTACCTTCCCACGGCATGGCAGTGAACCCATCTGACTCTTCCAGTTTTCACTGTCACTAGCAGGTCGCACTAAGTACTCAACACTTCATCATAAAATAGACTTTGTACTTGCTGAATTTGTCCAGTAGGAGCTTCCAGTAAGGGTTTGGAGTGAGTTTCGTGTAGGCCAGGTTGGCCTGTGATTTTCACGGGCTGCCTATATTGCATGCATTTCTGGCTTCTGGTAAGTTCATCAGGGATAAACCACACCCTAACTTGCAAAACACCTATTAGGTACAATAAGTGGAAAACAGCCGACCTTGCACGCCCAGGGAAAGGTGTGGCTCTCGGGCTCCGTCTGGGCCTGAGGAGATGCCAGGACTCTCAGGGCTTGACACTGGGATGTTGGGTGAGTTGGCCGTCTTCTTCATGTACGTTTCTGCTCTCCAAGAAGATTTGAGAGACTCTTAGAACACAGCTGCCTGTATTTCACAGGCTCCTGTGTAGGGCCTGCACCGAGACAGGGCACTCATGTCTGAGAGCTTGGAAATCTCATGCTTTTCTACTTCTTTTGTTTCATTGTACTACAGTTTTATCTTCCCTGGGACCAAAGCTGGTGATTCTCCGTATTGATATTCACACCAGACTCCTTTTCAGTGTTTAGATGGGCGGTGAACGTCGTAGCAGCTCTGACCTCTGGCTGTGCCGAACCTAACTGGAGCAAGCAGAAGGAAAGCAGCAGCTACACAGCCAAAGCATCTCGCTGCTGACTCCTCAGGCAGAATTTTCTGGGCAGCGCGCATACATGGGAGATACCCATACTTGCCTGGTTTTTCTCTGCTGAATGGACTGAGTGTTCCAACTCACAGCTTACACAGCAAAAGAGGAAATTACCACTGGCCAGGACTTCGTGTTTTGCCAGTAAGCTATGTTTAAGCTATTTGACGATTTATGATCAATAGTCGCAAAGCACAGATAAATTTTAAATAAACAGGCAGGGCGGTGGAAGCCCCTGAATAACAGGTACAATCCCATTTCTCCAGTCTTTGGGCGCCCCTTCCTGCCTTTGCATCTGCCTCCTTCTGTCCACAACATCCCTTCAGCCTTCTTACTATGCACCATATGTGTCACTCTTTCAAATGTCGCTGACAAGCACGCTGCACTTATTGATGCCCACAGGTGGCAAGGAATACCCTGGCACACTGCCTCAAGAATGCTCTTCTCAGGGCAGGTGAGATAGCTCAGTGGACTAAGCGCCTGCTTAGGCAAGCACAGGGACTAGGGTTCAATCCCAAGCACCACATGCTGTACCAACCCCTCTCTCAGGCACCCTGAGCTGGCCACTGACACCAGGTGTGATGGCGCACGCCTGTAATCCCAGCACCGGGGAGACTGAAAACAGGAGGATCACTAAGAGTCTGAGCTGCATAGTGAGACCCTATACCAAATACATTAAATAAAAGAAGAATAATTAAGAATTCTTTCCTCAAATTGAAGGCAAAAGACCCCATCAGGTTCTCCTGGGCTCTGGGTCTCCCTGGGCTCCAGTACTCACAACCTCTGAAACCTGCAGGGAGTCCTTTGGCTACACCTTGCTCCTCTGTAAAGCAGAAATGTGGACAGGGACATTCATGATGCGGTGTGATAGATGACAGTTACTTAGTTTGAGGCATAAATTCAGTGCCCAGCACCCACTGCATGAAATGCCCAGAAAGGCTTCAGTCAACTCTGTCTTAGGTGGCGTGGCTCTGTGGACAAGTGTTTTTAATCAGGGACATCTAAGAAATCAGTGATTAGAGTTTTGTACTGACAGACACTTTTATCTCTTGTCTGGGAATCCATCTAAATGACTCACAGGTGGAACCTCCAAGCGCTGAAAAGAATAACGATAAATCTAAAAACAGGATAGTCTTGATAAAGAGGAGGAAAGATTCAAGCCTGAGATCCTCTGCCTACTCTTATGGGCTGCACAGGAAAAATGAAATTCAATGAAAGAGAAGAGCAGGCTTCCTCATCGCCTGCATTCAGTGGGAGCCCATGATGCCCAGCAAATCTTCTCAATGCTCAGCCCTCCCAGGGTCTTTCACACAGCCTGGTCCCTCTAGATCTGAAATTCACACAGTGGCACAGGACGGGAGGTGGGGTGGTTGGCTGAGGCTTTGTGAAGATTCTCTCTAGGAAGCCACACAACCCATATGTTCTGGAATGGTGTGTGTGCTGTCACATACAGAGCCACTAAAGTGTCACAGGAAGAAGAATGGCCCTGCATCCCCGAGTGGGGCAGGGGAGTGGAACTCAAGCAGTGAAGACAGAAGAGGCTGGTTGGCACAGCACATGCCTGGGGCAAGGCAGGTCTGTGACGACCTTCTGGGTGCACAGAGCTTGGCCCAGGCTGCCTCAGCTCCCATACATCAGTCTCTGCTTTGGGGAGTCCAGGTATTCAGGGTGGGCTAGGAAGGGGTGCAGGGGGCAGTAGGTGCAGATCAGCTGGGGTGAGAAGGTCCAGGGAGATTGAAAGGCTGCCTCGGGCTGTGGCTAGGATGTTGAGTGACCCCAAGACCCAGATGTTAAAGGCTTGGTCCCTAGTCTGTGACACTATTGTGAGAGGGTAGAGATTTTTTAGTTACTGGGGCCCAGTAGGAGGAAGCTGGGTCCTTGGGTCTGTGTTCTTCAAGGGGATCTGGGGACTCTTGGCCTGCTCCTTTCTTTGCTTCTTGGCAGCAGTGAGGTAAATATGTTTCCACCCTTCACTTCTAATATGATATCTGTATTATCACAGGCCCGGGCAGCTGGGCCAAGTCATCACAGGCCAAAATGGACCTCTCCTCTTCATATGCTGACTGCTTCTGGTATTCTGTTACAGTGATGGAAAGCTAGCACATCGCAGGTAAGAAGAGCAGGCTCAGGACCTCGCCTGTCCCTCCACAGACCCCACCAGTAGCTCTGCACCAGGTGCCAGCTCAATGCTCAGGAAAACAGGCCGATAGCTGCTGTCTCTGTCCCCACTCACTCCTTAAGGCACAGGCACTGGGCGGGAAAACAGCCTGCTCTTCTATTTTTTTTTTAAATTTCATTTTATTTGTATGTATTTGGTATAGGGTCTCACTACGCAACTTGGACTCTTCGTGATCCCCCTGTTTTTAGCCTCCCCAGCACTGTGATTATAGGCGTGTGCCACCACACTGGAACTCGGTGGCCAGCGCAGCATGCCTGGGGGCAGAGCCGGCACAGCATGTGGTGCTGGGGATAGAACCCCAGTCCCTGCATTTGCCTAAGCAGGGGCCTAGTTGGCTGCACTATCTTGCAGGCCTGATCTGCTCTTCTAAAGCAAGGGTCAGAGCAGTGAGGATGTTGCATAAGGGAGTCACTGGGGAACCCCAGAACAGCTCATCAGCCTGGGGGAGGGGCTGAGGAGCTTGGAGGGTGCAGGTCAGGGGAGGAAGAGGATGCCGGCTGCATCCTGGGGAAGAGAACCCTGGGCCAGGAGAGCGAGTGGCCCTTCTGCAGTACGGCTGTGGTCTGGCAGTGAGGTAGGGATGGCGCAAGACAGAGCCGCTCAGGCAGCAATCCCTCCTACCCAAAGCAAAACTTATGAACTAACCTTGCCTGCCAGAGGAGCCGGGGTATGGCTCAGCAGTGAGCCTCTCCTGGTAAGCAGGAGGCCTGGGGTCCACCAGAGGAGACTCTAAATGTCTCTGTCCCCTTCAGGATGGCAGAGTGAGCAGATGCACAAACTTTGCCCTTCTTGCTAATGTCTTTGTTCATTTGCTGTAGAGAGCAGACTCACCCCCCAAGCCCAGTGCTTCGGTGAGCTCCCTGCATGAAGCCGGGAAGCAGCTGCTTCCTGACCAGCCGGTTGAGGTCTCTGGGTGACTCTCCAGGTCCCAAGCGCTGCCTCTGCTCTGCTCTGTGTCCTGGGGGCAGGGGTGGTGGAGCTGGCATCAGGGGCTCCCTGCTCTGGGTGTGGAGGATGCACTGCACCAGGGAGAGGCGCCAGAGGAGCCTGGAGGTCATCGGAGCATGCAGCCAGGGTGTTTATCGCCCTGAATCTCTGTCCCTCTTGGCCGCTCTGGGTTGTCCTCTTAACCAAGGGTGGCACCCATCCCTGAGGGTGTATTTAGGTGAAGGTGAAGGTCTCCAGGTGGTGACAATCCCCTCTTCTAATCCTTCAGGTGTATTCTTTACTGTCTGTTTTCAGTGCCTCTACACTCTGTTCAGAATTTTGCAAAGAATGCCTTTAATAAACTCTCCCAAGTCTCCAGGTGGGGGCTCCGGTGGTTTCCAGGAACAACCTGGCCTATCCTGCATCCCTGGATTCTGTGCTGTAATTGGAATACAAGGCTATGGGATGCTTAATGCCCCTGGGTGAGCGAGCTACAGGCTGAGGAACAAGGGCAGGGAGTCTGGAAGCTCAGGACCAGTTGCCCCAGAAGCTGTGGGACTCAGGCAGTAAAATAACGACCTGTCAATTCTTCAAGGAAAGACCTCGTTGCCTAAGACAGAGGGGAGTGGTTGCCACAAACAGGAAATGTGGGCTTGAGCTGGTATTTGGGGCCATGGTCCCCACAGTGCTATGTTCTATGGAGGTGCTTTAGGTGCTCCCTGGGGAGAAGAAGGCTCACCCAAAGCAGCCTTCTTTGATCTCTTCAGAGTAAGGAGGTTTCATATGTGATATAGTGGAACAAAGCAAAGGATTCCTGCCACTCTGAAATTCTAGAAAGTTCTTGGGCTCAGTGAAGCTGTGATGTCATTCCAGCCTTGGAGCTGAGATTTCCTCTCTGTTTGGGAATCCAGGGGGTAGGGGATGGGTGGGTGGATCTGGCTGGTGCCACCTCTCTCCAGTGCATGGCACAGGAGCCAGGAGCTCAGGCAGCTGCTTACGTGACAACTATGATAGTGACCACCCTGCCTAGCATAGTGGGGGAAGCTTGTGCAGGGACAGATCACCCTGATGATGCATTTCACGATGACACTGACCTGAGTCTCTTCCCATGAATGACTCACACATCCCAGTAGCCCTGTGTGTATCTCTCCTGTGAGCCAGCATGGCTTCAGTGAACCCCATGAAACTGGAGATCTGGTTCTTTCAAAGGCTGCCAGCAGCACAGTGGGAACAGCAGCTCGGGGGTTCTGTGGTCCACCCGGCACTCAGTCCCACTCACCCGGCTGCTGTCGGGCCACTGATGCCACACACACTCGTTAGCTCACTCTGCAAAGTTCTTCCTGATCACCACCTGGTGTAAGTCATAACTCCTCTCTTTGGACTCCACCTCCAACACTGTCTTCTGCTGGCCTTTAAAGGAATAAGCCTGAGGTATGTGTGGGATCCAATTTGGGCTCTTCTGCTAAGCTGGCTCTATTGGAGAAACATGTTGGACCTATGCTGAATTCTCTCCATGCCTGTACAGACAACGCTGAGAAAATGTTCACTGGTTTATGGGCTGAGCATGAGAATTAACCTGAGAGGGATCTATAAGACGCACTTTAGGTTAGCACTGTAATCACAACACCAAGGCCTTACTGTGCTTAGGCTGCAGTCACAAAATGCCATGGACTCGGGGGAGGCTCAACAATAAGTTTGATTCTCATAGCACTAGGAAACCCACAATTAAACTGATGGCCAATTTGGTTGCTGAGGTGGGCTTTCAGGAAGCTGAATCCTCACAGAACAGAAAGAAAGTTCTCTCCTTCCCTTCTTCTTCCAAGGCCACCAAGCCTAGTAGGTTAGATATCTGCCTTTATGACCCTATTGGACCTCCATTATCTCCTAAAAGCACTGCCTCCAGTCATAGCCGCTTCGAAGATCAGAGCTTCAACACAGGCATTTAATGAGAAAAGAGGATGGGACACAGTTCTGTCCATGGCATCCAAAATTCATGGCCTTATCACATGCAAAATACATTCATGCCTTCTCAATAGCTGCAAAAGCTTCAACGCATCCCAGCAGCGACTCTAAAGTCCAAGATCTCACAAAACCCACCTAGATGGGGTACGAGGGAAACATGAGGTGTGGCTCATCTTGAAGAACTCCTCCTGAGCTGTATACCTGTGAAGCCAGAGAAGCCATGTGCATGCACAGTTCCATGCAGGGACAGCCAAGACAGAAATTTCGAGGGGAGAAACTGGACTGAGAGAGGCCGTGAATCCCAAGCCAGTGCAAAACCTAGCAGGATACGTCTTACGTTTTGAGCATCATGCTCTTTAATCCAGTGTCCCACATTCTAGGTAGTGGTTTCACTGCTGTGGCTCTGTGTGGTGAGAGCCCCACAGCCATGGTTCTGCTGGGCAGTGGTCCTGCCCTCCTCCACCCCCTGCTCTAGCATCCCTCTCCCCATTACTCCACAGATGGGCCTGCATCCAGCTCGGTCAGAGATCTGGTCTGTTGAGAGTAAGTGCTGGCCCTGTTCTTCATAAACAAGACTCTCTCCAAGCTCCTCCTGAGAGTAGCCCCAGCACCCTGCCAGAGTGAAAAAATCCTAAGATCTAGCCAACATCAGCTCCTGATGCTACCTCTATAAGGAAGGAATCATCTTGGCTGGGAGAAGCCAAGGCTGTGTGAAACTGGAGAAAAAGCATTATTCAAAGCCCCAGCTTAAGACAGAGATTCACAGAAGTAGTGTTTTACATTCACTACCTCTCTGTGCCCAGCATCACTGTCTGGCCAGAATCTCAGGACCTGCCTTGGCAAAATCGTACTCATAGTGCCAGCAAACCTGGGATGCCACAGTGACCAAATCCTTCTCTACCAGGATTCTCTGCCTGGCTCCATGTTGTAAAGGAAGCTATTGAAATCTCCAAGAAATTAGCCGGAGCAAACTAGGCAGCCTTCAAAGCCACCAGAATTCCCCAAGGAGCAGAGGCCAGGGCAAGTCACATCTGCCCTTCAGGATGGGAGATGACAGCAAAAGTACGGGCACTGGACTGGCACTTTAAGATCTCCCCTAGAGGATGTTGATGTTGGACTCTTGCCACCCTTCAGCTTCTGGGTGTGTGCATGGTGTAGCCTGGGGTGCACCCAGGACCTTTCATATGTGAGCCCTCTCCAGGGACATGCCCACCTCTGTTCAAGGGACAGGAGCTTAGAGTGCAAATGTTCTGAGTTCATACCTACGCATGAGACCCAACTCTTTCTCCATTACTTGAATGGCCTTAGGCAAGACAAGGATCTTCCCCCTAAACCCTTCCTCATCTATAAAGTAAGATCAAGGGGACAGACTTGCCAGTCAATTAAATCACATAATTATTCAAATAGTCTTTAAGGGCTGCAAGAATTTTATAAGTGAAAAATGCAATTAACATCAAACCCAAAGGAAATGATCTATCCTCATCTGAAAATCTCCACCTACTATTTCACAGAGGCTACACCAGTATGCTGCTATTATTTTTTAAAGCAATTTCCACTCATGTTTAAGTCACTAGTTTCCATTGCATCCCCAGGTCAGCGAGTTAAAGAGGTGGCTAAAAATATAACCGCCTAAAGCAAACACCTCTCATCCAATTTTTTTACTTTTTGTTTTTGCTTTAGGAAACCACTCAAAATGGCCAACAATTACCCAGTGGGCAATGGATGGGGAGTTTCAGATCCAAACCCTAGGAAATATAGACAGAAGTGTCTTGGGACCTCTCCTGCTGCACATGAGAGTGTCCTTGTGGCAGAGACCTGAACACCAACTTCACACAGGAGAGTGAGCTGCAGTGTGGTGACCTCTGTGATGAATAAGGGTGTCCTCCTGCCTCAGAAAGTACATGGATCTAGCCATAAGGTCAGAGTCATGCTTGTAATCTGAGGGGAACCGGTAGCCTGAAATACTCCCATGGTGCCATTGACTTTTCCTTTGACCTGAATGCTCCTTGACTTTAGTTATATGTCTTGCCTTGCTTAGATGAAGAGCAAGTAGATTATTGGTTAACTGGTTTGATATGAGGGAAGGCTGGATTCAAGACCCACTTTGTCCTTCTTAGCCTTGGGACTTTGGAAAAGAGATCGGATCTTGAAATTCACTCTCTTCTATGAGATGAGCACATGTTGGCTCCATTCCCAAGACAAGATAGCAGGCCTGTCTGCACCAGAGAGAGCTCAGCCCTCCCATGGCAGACAGATCCTATGAGGTCCCCATGACCCCTGCCTTCTGACCTTCATGCTTTTGTGTATAGCCATCTCCCCTTGAAGGTAGACGGGATCTATAGCTTGTGTGTGGCCAACAGTATATGATAAAGCTAAGAAGTTTTGTAGTTGTAACCAGTCATCCAGATCAGGAGGAGACCATTTCTGTCCTTGGACAAGCAAACAGCTATGGCCTGAGTTGCCTGTGGAGAAGGCACATGACTAAGAATTGCGGGGAATTCAGGCACTGCCATGGTATAAAACTGAGTTCTGATGCAGAGACAAAGGTAGATAATATTGATGATAGACATCTGTGGATATTGACTCATGTAATTGTCTCAACTCCCCAGAAAGGAGTGCACTACATTTGTGGCACTAAAACTGACCACCTTTACTCTACTAGGAGCAAGCTGCTATGGGCAGGGATCATCTCCTTCCCCTGAGTCCTATTCCTCACGTATGGCAGCTGCCCCTGCATATGGGGGACCTCAGGCATGCTCATGGGTCACTGACTCCTCATTCCCATCTCTGCTTGAACCCCTCCTCCATCCCCACCCTGGATCTGATGGCAGAATCTTCACTCATATGAAAGTATAATCACTGCTGAATGGTCCAAGATGCCAGAGGGTAGCTGTACCATTAGGGAAAAGTTGAGGGTTTCCTTTGTGGTTTTAGAATCATAATTACACACTCAATTGGTGTTACAAGTCCATGTTCCATTACTGAGATAAAGAAATAGGATGTAGAGCAAAGCAGGTGTCGGTTAGAAAGGACATTTTTAAAACAACAGAATCCTATGTGGTTTGGGGGGGGGGGGCGAGGCGGTGCATTTCAGCAAAGAAATGGTGTGTCTGGCTGCTTGATATTAAGGTAGCAAAAATACAGATATTTTTTCCTCATCTCAGAGTTCCTGGGCTGAGCTTAGAAGCTCCTCAGCGGTAGAGTAGAAGCTCCTCAGTTGTAGCTCAGAAGCTCCCCGGCTGTAGGATGTAGAGGTTCCCAGAGACAGTCAAGCGCACTCATTTTAGAGATTAACTAGAGTAAATCAGTGATGCCCAGTTCTGGCTCTAGGTTAGCATCACAGTGAAGAATTATTGAAGCTTGGACCCCAACCCTAGAGATTCTGATTCAGTTGGCTCAGAACAAGGCCAGGCGTGGCATCAGCCAGAAGTTCCCAAGGAACTATGTTCGTTCTTTAATCTTTTATGTATGTATGTATGTATGTATGTATGTGTGTGTATGTATTTGGTACAGGATCTCGCTATGCAACTCAGACTTGCAGCGATCCTCCTGTCTCAGCCTTGCCAGCACTGGGATTGCAGGCGTGTGACACCACTAGTCCAGTGCGCCCAGGACTCCGGGGCTGACAAGGTACGCAGTACTGGGGATCGAACCCAGGTCCTTGTGCTTGCTAGGCAGGCATTCAGACCACTGAACTATCTCCCCAGCCTCCAAGATGCTTTTATTCTATTTCAATTTTATTTTATTTTGAAGAGTAAAATCAGAAGCAAAAACAAATAGAAAAAAAGAAACAGGGTAGCATACAACAATACACGTGTTACAGATTTCCAAAACAAGGTGCTTTTTAAAGAAGGCTGGCAATACAGCATCGAGGAAATTGGAGGAGAGGGTCTGTGTGACGGAAGATGACGCTAATGCGTGCCCAGAATTCAACGTGCGCATGCGCAGCCCGGGCAGCTGTAGCTAGCATCTGAACCGGAGTTTTTAAATACAATTTTTTAAAAAGTAGACTTTAGTTTTATGTTATGAGCTTTGAATGCACAATTTACTTCCTAAAAAGTTTTAAGGGCACTCAAAATTAGAGCTAGTAGGATCATAGCGAAAAGAACTAAGGGGAAAGAACGAGGAACTTTAGACTAAGATCAATAAAGATAGTGATGGAAGAGCAAACTTCGCGACGGCTCCCTGAACGAGGTAAGCACTGTCCCTGTCCTGCTCGGGCACCAAGCTTATATTGCCTGTAAGCTTGATCCCTAACTCTGACTCTTGAACGTCCTGGGACACACTTCAAGACCACACCTGAGGTAGGAGGGGCTTGATAGCTATTGGTGAAATAAACTGTTGCCTTTGCTGTCTTTTGCTGCCTTGATGTGCTGCCCCTGTGCCACGCCCCCTGCCTGGAGCCAGCCGAGTCCGGACTGAAACCTCCACAAGCTGTGAGCTAACTAAACCTTTCCTGCCTTAATTTTGGGTGTTGGGTATTTTGTCCCAGCAATGAGAGAAGAGTAACCAAGACAGCAATGCATGCATATATGTCACCGGACAGTTAAGGGGTACACAGGAGTAAAATCAAACGCTTCTTGGGAATATTCTAAGATTGAGAAAATTTTTAGAGCACTGAATTTAGTCCTGCCTATCAGCAAGCCAATTTCTGGGTGAACCTCCTGTAGGACACGCTGTGTATGTATATACCCAGTACTGGTGCACTTGCATGTCATGGTGGCTGTGGGACATCTGTATCAGTGTTTTTCTGTGGCTCCCTCAAGGGGGACAGCCTGGGAAAATATGAATCTCAGCTGAAGTTGAAAGAGACCTTCCCAGCCTCTGAGATCTTGGGAGGACCAGGAGAGCAGCCCTGACCCAGTGCGTCTCCCATTCTCGTAGCCATCAAAAAGCAGGAGAATTTCACTGGTGCGTCTTCCACATCTTGGGAGTTGGGGGGATTCTGTAAGGCTATGTGAGCTGAACACGTCTGTTTATGAGTGGGAATTTTCTGAAATTCTAGTGTCTGCCTTGCAATTGTAGATGGTGGTATTTGCACACTCAAAGCGAGTAAGCAGAATTCACTTGGACAGCAGAGCGTCACGTGCACATTTAATATTTTACTGCTGTGATCATCAGGATAGGAAGACTTTATCAAACAAAGACTCAGTCTCTGAGAAAAATTATTGAGCAACCGAGAAACAATTAGCTCCGTGCAAAGACTCACAGGGACAGTGAACCTAAAGTCAGAGCATCTGCCTTCACATGGCCTTCAGCCCAGTCTGCCGCAGCAACACAAGCCAGGCAACGTGTGGGGACTTCAGCTCAGGACATAACCTCCTGGGTCCCTTGAGTAGCTGCCAGGCCTCCAAAGCCCACCTCATCTGCATGATCTCACCTTGACACAACCTTGGGAGGCCAGAGCTGCAGCAGCTCCCACCCCCTCCTCCTTCCTGCAAAGGTGTGAACCAAGGATTACATCCACCGATGGTCTAATGGTTGCTCCTGTTCACTGGAATCTGCAAGAGCCCGGTGCCTGGTGCTGGGTGTGGGCACAGGATTTGCCTTGCAGCACTCCCCCTTAGGTCACCCGCTTCATCGCTCTGCTGAACAACTGTGGCCACGGCAGTTCTGCAGGATGTTAGGACAAAATTGGCCACTCCACTTAATCAGCCCTCCCCCTCCTGTCTGGGGTGCGGGGCACAAATAAGTCTCCTTCTCCCTCTGCACAGGACCCTAACAGTACAGATCAGGGGCAGCACCGTCCCCACCAGCCATGCATCAGTGAATGCTGGGAGGCGCTTCTGTAGGCTGAGTGCCACCTGTCTCCTGTAGTACAGCACAGTGAGTGAGGAGCAGCGCTAAGGTTAAACTGGGCCTTTGTTACCCAACACCACTTCTGTGAGAGGTGGACAAGGCAGATGAATCTGGGTACATAAAGGGGAGTCCGGGTCCCTATGTCCCCTGCTCTTCTAAGTGCCATTGAAGGCCCCAACCCTTGCTGGGACTGATGGCTACATCTGGTCCATTCATTCACTTAGCAAACTCCAACCACTTGCCTATTTGCATTTTTCAGTACTATTAAGTCCCCCCCTTACGAACATTTGAACTGTGAACTTTCACAGGAGTACTGCAGGAGACTGGCATTGTCAGCTTATGAATGAATCTGACTTACAAACAATTCTCCTGGAACAGAAGTCATTCATAAGTCAGAGGTTTACTGTGTAGTGGACAGATATCATTAATATCAACATTCAAGCAGATGGTAGTATTTAGCAAAGGAACTGTCAAGCGGTACTAAGAGGCCTAATATGGTCAAGGGGTAACTGCTCCTTCCTGCTGGGTCCAGGCAGACCCACTGGCCCCTTTGGTCTCTCCTTTGGGGAGATGTATATTAGGAACACTTGCAGCCTCTGTGACTTCAGACAAGTCACTTAACTGTGGCTGCCTGGTTTCCTTCTCTGTGCAGTGTGGATACTCCTAATAGTGTTAATCTACAAAGCTGCAGGACATACATAGCAAGCGCATAGAAAGCAAGCAGAACACGCACAGTATTTGGTAAATGAGAGCTATTATTATGGTTATTGTTTTTCCTTCAAGGATGTGCAAAGGAGTTCCTATAACTTGATTCCACTAGAACAAAGGCTTTGCTTGCTGGGGCAAGAAAGGATGGTGAGGGAGAGTAAAGAGCTCACCCTGTGATTGGGCACAGCCTGACCTCCCTGAGGCTGGTGCAAGCATTTCCTTGTTCGTAAGACCAATAGTCAGTGCTGGGTCTATATGTTTGTCTTGCCTATTAAAAGCATCCCAAAGCATTTACTAGCATTACAAAATAAATTTAATAATAGAACATTTCTAAATACTTGGCTTAGGTATTATAAATGGTAGTATAGGAGGTCTGCCAGTTAGCTCAGTTGTTTAAGTACCTGCTCATGCAAATGCAATCAGGTG
>NDGM011075729.1:0-12175 GCA_002564305.1 Octomys mimax
ACTGTCTCATTACTATATGTTTCTCAATAAAATTTTAAGGAAAAAAAAATAAAAAATAAAAAAAAATAAAAAAAAATAAAAAAATACCAGTTGACTGGTTTTGTGGTTTTAGTCCTACAACACTTTTTTTTTTCTCAGTACTAGTTTGGCTTTCAGCTCTTTTTTCTTTATAATTCTTTGAACTCATACATTATACTTTGGATTTTAGATCAATTTTATATTCAGTTGATCTTCAGGAAGAGTTTGCTGAGGTGTGGATAAGGGTTATATTGGTTATCTCCCCGGCCCCAGAAGTGTTTTGTAGAACTTGGGAATGTGGTCCCACAGCCTGCCGTATACTTTTGTAGGAAAGGCAATTGCCTTTTCTCATTGTCAATCTATTGTGTTACTTACAACTTTCTTGTATGGAAATGATGACAGAAGGTGTTTTTTTTTTTTTTTTTACTTATTTCTCATCTGAGCAGGATTGGGACAAGTCTCATGATTAAGTCTAATACTTGCAAGATTATCAAGTTGAGTTTCCTTTGTAGTCTTTGTTAACTAAGAGTTATTGTTTTGCAGTCATACTGGGTTTTTTCAAAGTTTTGGTACCTCAGTGTGATAATTCTTCTTTAACCTATTAACATCTGTGAACCAGATGGAGTTGATTGATTGACTTTCTTATATTGAACTGTCTGTACAGAAACTGTATCCCACTCAGTATTGGTGGATTTTATTTCCTAGTTTATCATTGCACATTTTTATATCTTTGGTCATATGAGATATTGTTTGTGTTTGTTATTTTACTTATTTTATATTTTTAATGTATTTGGTTGTTGCAAGGTCTCACCACACACCTTGGACTCATGGTGATCCTCCTGATTTCAGCCTCCTCAGTACCACCATGTCCAGACTCTGGCTGACTCTGTCAGCCCTGGAGGCAGGGCTATCACAGCATGTGGTGCCAAGACCCAAACTGCAGTCCCTCCACTTGCTTAAGCTTGGCTAAGCAGGCACTTTTGTCCTCTGAGCTATCTCATTGGTTCTGTGTTTTGTTATGTTAAGATGAAAAGTTTTGAAATAATATTCCATAGATTTTTTTAAAAACTTGGCATTTCTTATTCTAGTCAACTTCAATTATCATGATTAAAAGTTTCAATCCACTCTTGTCAACTCTCCTAAGCAGAGACATCACCTTAAACCATATTACCTGTAGCTTTCTTAGCCAAACTTCCTTACTCCAGGTATCCTCAGCTGTTTTTACATTGAACTTCATGCATCACCTTCTTGGGGGCTTTTGCTTGCTCTCTTATGCTTCCATTTGAAATATGGATGCAAGTCTTTCTAATTCCAGAATTTTAGCATTCTGGACACCTGAATGAGCAACATCATATAGAAAACACCAAAGTATATCATCAGCCTAAACAGTAGACAAGTCCCTGGCAGAATTGCTGCAGTGGCTTCTGAGTGTCTAGACTTGGAGCATAGGAGTAGAATTAATCTTGGGGAACAGTTTCCTCCCAGGCCTTTCTCTAGCAGAAGTGTCTGTGACTCTCTTCTCAAATCAAAGATGAACAATTATGCACTCTGGAGCCTGAGTTGAATGGAAACTTGCTGATTTCTAACACACCCTCAGAGCATCATTCCACTTGTCAATGTACAGAGCACTTAGGTTCTTTTTCTTTTTTGTTTATTTTTATGGTTTTAATTCAATTTATTCATTTATTTTTTGGAGGGGAAGTATCAGGAATCAAACTCAGGAACTACCACTTGTCAGCTAAGCCATGGTACTGCTCTAAACTCTTGGCCCCTAAGTTTATTATTATTATTATTTTTATTTAGTTTTCTGTGACTGTGAATTAATACGAAGCTTTCATACTGAGCTAATTCTTTAGCCTTTTCATGTGTTGTTTGAGCCAAGATCTCACTGAATTACTAAGTGTCCGGGAAAAGGTTGAATTCATACTCCTGAGTCTCCCAGAGTGCTGGAATCAGTCTATGCCACACATTTGGGTTAGTGTCTTTATAGCAACACTAATCTCTTCATAAACTGTACCTACTTTAGTCCTAATTTATACAGGATTCACGGACCCAAATGTATTTTTAAAAATTGATTCTGCTCTTATTTTTGTCCCTGTGCATCTGGTCAAAAGCACCAGTAGTACCTGTGTCACAGTCTAACCACTGGGCTGCTTTGAGGTTTTTTTTTTTTTTCCACAAGATCAATTATTCCACTAAAATTCAGCCTATCACACAATTCCGAGACTGGTCATATTTAGATTTTTTTTGCCATAATGTAGGATGCGGAGAGGAAGATGTTTGAGTACAGATGTAGCAATGACCCCTCTTGGCCAGTGTCAATTTTCTGACACAGGGATGGAATATCTGACACCTACAACTTACAGGAAGAAAGGTTTGATTTGATTGCTGGATTCAGACCATGAAATCTTTGATTAGATAGATGTAAAACACATATCAGTGTGGAAGTGAGTGAGAGGACAAAACTCTTGTTTTATGGCAGCTGGGCAGCTGATGGGATAGTCCTGGAGAGGACGCACTGGAAGAGACCAAGAACCACAGACGACACCTGAGGACATGGATCCATGAACTACCCATTACACACTGAGAAGTACACTGTGTTGTTTCTCTGGATATTTCTTATTCCAGTCACCCAGATCTATCAGTAATAACATTCAAAATTGTTATGTATTTTATATACAATTTTATTACACTTGATCTTAGCCAAAAGGCCAAGAAGTGATAGATACAATTTTATTATGAAAGGACTATCAGACTATATGTTTTTTCTTGTACTATTATTTTATGAATATGGTATTAATTAAGGTGATGCTTCATTAAAATGGATATGAAAAAATTGGTTCCTTTTTTGTTTAAGAGTTTGTACATATTTAACAGCATTTCTTTTTCTAGTCAGTAGAAGAATCAATCCATCAGAGAATCTCTTTGGCACTGGAGTTTTCTTATGAAAGATTATTCTTGAAATGCAATGCTTTAATGCAGGACTATCCAATGTATTCGAACTATTTTCATATTTCTGAAATTTATTTACCTTGTATTGTAAAGGAATATTTTTATCTTCTAAATTGTCAAATACATAGGCTTAGATTTCCTCAGAATATTATTGAATTATGCTTGTAAATATGTAGAATCAGTAGCAGTACTGTCCTTCTGTTATTTGTGATATAGTTAATTTGTGACAGATAAATATTCTCCTAAAAAAATCTAACTAGGAGATTAACAATTTTTTTCTGTACAAATAGCTTTTGATGTCATCTACTTTCCTAATAGTTTATTTTGCTGTTCTTCATCATTCTTTATTTTACTTATTATTATTTGCCTTTTCTGCCTTAATTTTGGATATAGTAGTACTATAGTTCTATATTTTTATACTTTTGACTTAATAGTTTTATCTCTTTTATTTTCTCCCCAGCATAAAAACTTGGTCTGAATACATTACTTACTGTATTTTTGTTAGCATAGACAGTTTCACTTAAGACAGTATACATAGGTTATGACATTTTCCTAGAATATACACAAATAAGGGGAAAAATAAATCTAGCAATAGCTTTCTGTTTCCATTCATCCAACATCACAGTTTCATTTTGATTATTTTCCCCCCAGGTTCTTTTCCCCTTGTTATCCTGTCTTACATATGTTTTTAAATTAATGTTGTATTAAGGGATTTTTTCCATGGTACTTCCTTTTCATGAATATCACTTTATATGGTTGCTTGAGGACAAAGAGCTCGCCCTTTGCCTCTGTCCTGCTGTTACACACAGATATCTACACACAGTAGACATTCAGGAGGTAATGTTTGCTCAGCAGAACAATGTCACCGACATTGTAAGGAGAAAAGCTTTTTTGGATATTTGGTTCTTTTGTAGTACTACCTAATACAGAAACATGACAAAGCCAAAATTTAGTACAAGTTTCTGAAGTTAATGCTGTAAAATTCTATTTATGGTTTGTAAAACCACAAAGGACAAAGGAATGTGGTACATGTACTTAGGTTTTTACCTTATAACAAGTATTTATTCTATTCACTCTAGAGAAATAATGAAGAATTTCCAAAGCCAAGAATTCGGTATTTCACCATTGCACTCCAAGATACATGAAATTCCTGTCTTCATCAGTCCATCTGCGTTTATCTTTGTCTGCTTGCAATTAGTTTTCAGTGCAACAGATGAAATTATCCTTTTTAAGTTCAGTTTGATCTTGCTACTCCCTCCCTATATACATGAATAACTTTCTATTTCAGAATAAAAGCAAATCCCTTAGAGTGTTTTGCAAGGCTGTCTTAGTCATCATGGGATGCTATAATAGTCTGCCGCAGATGGAGTGGCATACAACGCAAACATTCCTTTCTCACCTGGAAATTGAGAAGTCCAATGGTGCTGGCCAATTTCATTCCTGATAATGCTTTTTCTTTACGGCTTAAAGACACCCACATTAATCTCATCATGGGCGCAACATGAACAACACAACTGGGGACTATGGGGCCACTACCTTCCATTCACTTGAACCAAGAAGGTGTCCCAGGGTCCGTGACCCAGTACCAGTTCCAGTGTGTGCTATATGATGGTTGAGAAACGAGAAAGAAAAAAGACCCCAAAGCAGGAGATACACACACTAAAATTCTTTACATAACCTAAAGTAGTAACCTTTCCTGCACTGGAGTTCAATGAAAGTTCATGTATGTGGACTCCATCTTATACATGCACTTATAATGAATTTTCAAAAAGATCACGAATGAATTTTGGAAAAGATCAAGCAAAAGTGTTGCAACAGATATTACTCAGTTTTGTGTCAATCATGCAGTGAAGGGTCTTAATGGGAGGTGCCATGAGTCAGTGGAATATTAAGCCTTTACACACTATGCCCTAGGTGCTTGTGTCATTGTCATTTTATTGGAACTCTCTTTCACCTTAACAAACTTTGCTGCTATTTCCTTGTTGTCCAATGTCTTCTATGTCCAATTCTTTGTCTAACACAAGACATTGGGAACCTTACCCTGGAGCCCAAAACCTTTTGGAAGGGCTTCAGCCTCATAAGGAGACATAAGAGTAGGAAATGGAAGTGCTGGCTGGAGAATTCGACATGACCTGTTAATTACAAAATCCTAGAACAGAAGCAGAGAGCTCTCAAAGCCCTGCACATGGATGTCTCAGGAGAACTTGAGAAAATTTTCCCTAGGATGGCCTTGACCTGAAGCCAGCCTGAAGATGGAGTAACAGATAAAAGACAGTCCATTTTGAGTTGAGTTTTTGACCACTGTGTTCTTTCTTCCCTGGGAGTCTGCCTTCGTGCAGAAGGTGTACTTCCTGTCCTACTTTTACTTGGTTTGAACTTACTCAACAAAACTTGCTTCTTTTCCTGTACTTAATAAAACTTTGTTACTGTTTGCACTTGTCTAGATCAATTCTTTGTTCAAGAAAGAAAGAACCGAGATACCACCTTTAGAAGAGGACTGAGGGAACCCAAGGAGAGTCACATATTTAACTGAGCCGAGTGAGAATAGCACGTCAGGCTCTTTGTGCATTTTCTTAATTTCTCTCTAAAATATCATGAAGTTATTTCTTCTTTTCCAATCTTTCTCTCCCCTGGATTAAAGAACCCAGAATCCTTTCTCAAGGTGCCAGGAACAGCTGCATGGCCTTGCTTGCTGGGAGAGCACATGACCTCCATAGGATTTTTGCTCTGAGCTGGTAAAAGCCCTTCTGGCCCACATGAAATTTAAGTCTCCTCTCCTTCTATTTTTCATTTTTGGTAACTTACTGTACATAAAAGACAGTAAAGAATAGCCAGAGGGTCTGTTATCATCCCATATGTGTGACCAAGAGTTTAGCATGTCTTTATGAGCCTATCTTTCTGTACTATATAATAATTTGCTCAGCTTTTCCACTCTAGGTTTTTGGATAAATAGCTGTTGGAAACTTTAGGTAGCCTGCCTTAGACGCTGTATACCACACTCTACCCCTTGTTGAGTTCAAATTTTCCGCACTTTCCCGACAGATGGCTGTTTCGTTCTCAGGGTCTCCATCTTGTCTCATCACATGACTCACGGCCATCTTGTCTTCTCACTAGGCTAGAGGCCATTTTGTCAGCCAGCACAGGTTTCATTAGCTTTTCCTTTCCTTTTCTTTTCCTTTTTGTCAGTTTTTACCCTCGGAGGTACAAGTCATGGCTCTGATTTTAGAGCACATGGAATGGGGAACCACTGGGACTGCTTCACAGTTCAGGGGCCTCTAAGTTCACCTGTGGATGAGACCCTGCTTATCTAGCACATGTTCACAGTGTGATAGAGTTGCGTAACACGACATAAGACAAGTAAACATCTGTGTGCTGGTTACAGCACTGTATAAGAATGTAAGTATGAGATAACACGTCTATGAGAGCTCTGTAGTAAAGATGCAGGTTGCTCTTGCACACTTGTGCTCCTGTCTTCTGTTCTGCTCTTGTCTTCTGCATGTACCACTTGTTTTTCTTGCTGGTGTCTCATACACCTTCTTTCACTTCACTGGGCATCTTGCCCTAAACTATCTCCCTTGCCCTCCCTCCCCAGGTCCATCAGCTGGACTTCCACCAAGTTTTGTTCTTAATTGGGCTAGATGTCTTTCTTGTTTCTTCTAAAGAAAATCAGGCCATTTGTATTCATGCCTAATAGCCTGAGCAGATAAAAAAACAGCCACTAAAGCTTAACTCAAATAACTGGGAGTACACAAAAGTACAGTCATCCTTGTTCTTCAAACTTAAGGTTGTTTTTATGTTTGTTTGCTTGATGTTAAGGCATTTTTCACCTCTACTTCCTTGAGGAAAGCACCAGCACTTTTACTAGTGTGGCAAAGACAATAGATCCTGGTTTTAAGTGCATTCACCCTAAAACTCAGTAGCAATGACCCAAATAATCCCAGTTACTCTCATTCTCAAAGGACAACCCAATAGATATTGGGTTATTACTACAAGAATATTGATTAAATACAAATATTCATTGTATGGGTAATGTATTAAATAATCTTAGCTATCTTGTCTTTCTGGCTACTTCTTCCATCATAGGCATTGTATGATTTTTTTTTTCATTTATGTTATTGGTACAGGGTCTCACTACACAGCTCAGACTCATAATGATTCTCCTTGTTTTCAGCCCCCCCCCCCAGAGATGGGATTATGGGCATGGGCCATCATACCCAGTCTCTGTGACAGGCTCAGCATGCCTGGGGGTGGTGCTGGCATGGCACATGTTGCTGGAGATCAAACCACAGTCCCTGTTCTTGCTTAACAGGTGCTTGGTCCACTGAGCTATCTTGGTGTGACACTTATAGTACCCACATTGTAGCTATTGTTGTACAAGTTACCCATAACAAAGGGCTTTAGGGGCAACCCACTCAGGGGTTATTCCCAAAAAGTTTTCCATTCAGGAGTTACTTCCCAATAAGCCCTTTCTACTTTTAACCTCTTCTGTCTTTCCAAATTCATCCTTTCATTTCGAGGGACATAGACTTGGCACATCTGACATGTGCTAGGTTTGCTGTTATATTTCTCCTGCAATGAGAGGAGTGAGGGAACCTTCAAACGATCTAGGCTTAGGCTGGGTCAGATGCCTCTCT
Organism: Octomys mimax; assembly: GCA_002564305.1. Classification (NCBI taxonomy): domain Eukaryota; kingdom Metazoa; phylum Chordata; class Mammalia; order Rodentia; family Octodontidae; genus Octomys; species Octomys mimax. The sequence goes on from NDGM011075729.1 coordinate 7,605, forward strand.
CAGTTCTGAGAAGGTCTCAGACCTAGGCCAGTGACAGTGACTCCTTTTGCCTTGTATTTTCTTTTTCATTTCTTCTTTGCCCTAAACAATAACACTTTTAGTGTCAATTTCTTTTCAATGATATTAACTCCAGTACCTGCTGGCTGAAATGTTTAAGTGCTCAGTAAATATTTCTTGAAGATATTGATATTAATGAATGAGTACCTGCTATTATACAGACCACATAGTCAAAGCTTTTATTGAACTATAATTTTCTCTCATGTTTGCAAAACAATATTAACTCAGTGCTACAGAAAATGATATCAAGAAGTTAAGAACTTTGCTTAAGGCCACACTGAAATTAATAATAGTAATAATAATTAGCAAGTTTGAGCTGCACACCAGGGTTTTTCACTTTTCAAAGCTCAAATCTTTTCCTTTGTATCATGCTGAGATATGAATTGAATGCAAAAAAATTAATAATATTCCAACACTTTTACAATCTAATTTCATGTTAGCATCTAGTCTGCATTTGTCATTGAACTAAAGGAGCAATCATACAGCTAAAGTATTGAAGCTCACACATTACAACAGGGTATTTTTTCTAAAAAATTCAAAGAAAAATAACTTTGCAACTCAATTTGATTCTCAGTAACATTCACATAACACTATTATGCTGAGATGAAACTATTGTATTCTGAGTTTTCAGGCCTTAACCTTGACATTCTGTCTTGTGTAGGACAGCCAGCTACTTCTCTGAGAGGTATGCTTTGAGGCTGATTTTGGCGGACATTGTCTCTTCCACACACATCCACATTGACTGAAGCAGCCAACCTGCATGCCACCAGAATTCCTGGAAAGCATCTCAGAATGAATTGCTAATCTGAATAGATCTCTGAAGTAAACTTTTCTGAATATACTTCACAGGTTTTGTGCAATGCTACTTTTCTATTGGACTCTCACATTGTCTGTGCAACATATTGATTTCTTCCCCCTAAAATAATAGAATTAATAAACCTGAGTTTAGGGCAAGATCTGTTTCCTAGAATTGTTATTGACTGCAAGGTGGTTTAAAATAAAACAATTTGTGGTTCTCTTAAGATGAAGATACCACGAATGCCTTTCCTGCAGGCTTTGTATTCGTATAACAGCAGTTATAAGGGGATGGTGCCCTGGCCGTAAGCAGGTTTTGGGCTGCTGCAGTCTCCTGGAAGAAATGTGAGATTGGGATGCAGCAAATAGGTTGGGAAAATAGTCTTGAGCTGTTCATTGTAAAAGACCAGGACAGGGATAGAACAGTTTCCAGGCCCAACGGTTGCACTACTCTCGAGAACAGGAACAGTTTTCTAAAGGGGTGGCCCAAACCTGACCTCAGCCTGAAGATGCCAGGAGGACAGTGTCCTGGGAGCACGGCTGCTGTGTTCTCTCTCTTGGCAGGCTGCTCTTATCCCTTAAAATGCTCTTACTTTCCTACTTTTGCTTGGGCCAAACTTGCTTCACAGAAATGGCTCCTTTTCCTACTTCTAATACGTATAAAGCCTGACTGTTGTCCACACTTGTCTTGACCAATTCTTTTCTCAGGACAGGAAGAACCTACAAGGGAACTCTAGCATCCAAACTCCCAGGAGCATGGGTGGGGAATGATGATACTGAATTTGGCTAAACTTCATTCAACTCAAACATATCTATTAAATTTCTAATATGTGTCTGAAATTTTCTTAGCTGCATTTAGAACTATGTGGTAATGATTAGAGGAGGGAAAAACTGGGAGATATACACATATATCAAGCCAAACTATTGGTCTTATTTGTACTGATATTGTAAATACTGCAAATAAAAAATGTGAGATAAAACTCTAGATTAAACTTAGAAAGATGCCTATAATTCCACCAGTAGTCAGGCTTTGGGACTTTATTACTGTAAAATATCTACAGTGTGAGGGCTGTCCATCCATGTAAGAAAGAACAGTGGCAAAAGCTCGAGGTGGACCACCCTTTCATATCAGCCTCTCCTCAAGCTCACTGCAGGCCTAACTCATCCTGTGGAAACCCTGCTTGAGTTCTCATGAGAAGTCCACAAGTACGGCTTTGGGAACTGTTCTGTTGTGGATCTTGGGATTTTATATCTTAAAGGCCATACCTATCACCAATTTTGCCATCTCTCTCAACCATTTCATTTTTTTCCCCTCATTACCTATATCTACAAATTTACCTCTTATATTCACATGACAATTTTGCAAGTGGAGCAAACCTATTAGAAATCTTGTCCAGAAATTTAACTCCTCTGAATTTGAGTAGCTTTATGTACATAAAGAATATAATTCAATAGTATTTTAAAAGACAAAAATATAGGAAGAATAATTTTATTTAGTTATGTATTATTTTTATTATTATTAAATGTATTTGGCTGTTACAAGGTCTCACTATGCAGCTTAGATTCAGAGTGATCCTCCTGTTTTCAGCTTCCCAACGACTGGGATTACAGGTGTGCCTCACACCTCCCAGTGTCAGTGGCTGGCTTGGTGTGCCCAGGGGCAGGGTAGGCACAGCATGCGGTGCCAGGGTAAGTTTTATTTTAAAAAATTAAAATGTATAATGCAAAATTAAAGTGTTATGCATAATATCAGGTAATATTTGAATGTTTACACAATGCTAATAATTAGATGACAATGTCATTATAGACTTTGGAAATAGTTTTGGCTAGTCAGAACTGAAGGATTAATTAATGTGAAAATATTAAGGGTGAGAGGAATGAACCAGAGAAAAGGAAATGATTTGCGGAAGCAGCCAAAGAATCACAAGATGCAAACTAGCTCACCCAAGGTCAGCCACTGTTCATTAATTGATCCATCATCCATGCATTCAAACATCCATCTACCCACCTAAAAAGCATTTATTAAGCACAAGTAACACAGTGGTTAGCAAGACATGACCCATGCTGTCAAGGAGGTTACAGGATCTCTGAAAAAGCTTTTTGCAGAAAATATCGGTGGTTTTGCAGAACACAATTGTATAATTCTGAGGAAACAACTGAGATTCTGAATGAGGTATCATACAAAGAGGCCCTTGATCTCATTAGGAATATACACTAAATCTATTCATTCCATTGAGCTAATTTAAGGTTTCTTTACTACTAAAATAATATGATTACTTACTTAGTTTTACTTAGTTTTACTCTACCTATTATGAGAGTGTTTTCTTTCATTAAACACATACTTTCCTTTTAATGAATTTGGAAATCCTTAAGAAGACCTTGTTTGTGACTCATTTATATATTACTTTCTGAAGGTGGAAGACAGTAAACACTAGAAAAAAAAAACTTAAAACAATGTGACTTCATACAAAGTTTAATGGCATATAGCTCTTGTCCCAAACCATGTAGAGTTGAATAGGAAATGTAAATATAATGTGTAATAAAACCAAGCATGATGTATGAAACAATTGAATTTTAGCAGACAGGAATTTTCCTGCAAAAGATAAAAAGTTTTGAGTTGAAGGAAACCAACTTCTAGAAAAGAAATTAAAATAAACGTTTCTGTTCACTCTGTCCTACTTTTAATTTACGATTAATTTGATGTGGTAAGACTGTATTGTGGCACGTATTCAATAAAAATTGATTAGGTATCTACCATTAGACAGACTCTGTGATAAACAGTAACTGTGTAACAAAAGGAAATATCTGTAGATTGAAAAAAAAAAACTAATAAAGCAGGGAATAAAAAAGAACCTATTCAACAAATATTTTGGGGGGCCTTACTATATGTCCCAGGCTTGCAGTCAGAGTAGTGAGTAAATAAAAGCATACATATGTACCCTTGTGATAGAGTTTATAATCTAATTAGGTGCAAGAGAAATGGACAATAATGAGAAGTTCTTTTCATGTAACGCAATCATGGGGGCCATTGAAAAAACATCAGGAAATTATTTATCAGTTGCTATGAAATCATTGCAGAAAAACTGTTAGAGAGGTAGTAATCAAAGTCTATCTGAGATGAGCTTTATAAGGTAAATGAAGGTCATATAATTGTTAAGTGAGATGAGTGTATAGAGCAGGAGGAGCAGTCCTCATTTCGTTCATTTTCATCTTCTCTTTCAGCATTGCAGAAGAGGAATAAAAAAACTCTCCTGATCGCTTCCTAAACAATGAGGAACCCACTAGCATCCTTCAGTACATTAATCCTGGAGGAAGCACTATGTGCATTACCAAAGGCCTACCTGACCACTGAATGCTGGAGCAGAACTGCACATGGGTGGACTCCACCCACCCACTATGAGGCACTATATAAATGTTGCTATGCCACATAAGGTTCCTACTGGGACAGGAGAGCATCCCTGGGAAGTACAAGAGAAAGCGTGAACTCATTGGGTATAAACAATGAAAATGCCAGGGACTAGAGAGTTAGCTCGGAGGCCCAAGCGCCTGCCTGGCAAGCACAAGGACACAACTTTGATCCCTTATACTCCATGCCATGCCTTCCCCAGGCGCACTATTAAAGCTAAGCCTTGTATGAAATCAATAAATAAATTGAAAAAAAGAAAAGAAAATGCCAAAACGTTTAGTACTTTACCTAGTTTTTTTTTATACTTATCACT
>NDGM011075730.1:0-14377 GCA_002564305.1 Octomys mimax
AATATGATAAAAAACATTTAAAAATTAGAATATATTTTAAAAATAGACATAAAGAATTACATATTTCTTATGTTTACACATAAGTCCAAAAATCTCACCATATACAGGACAGTCCCACAATATTCCTTTTCCTGTTTCTTCCTTTCATTGTTCTTCCACTTTGTAAAGTTTACATTTAGAGTAGCTGTTGAATTTTGTCAGATACCTTTTCTGTATGTACTGGAAGTACGATGTGATTTTTATGCTTTGTTTTAATATGCATATTAAAGTAACAGATTTTTAGATGTTAAGTAAACCAGCGGTGGAGAAGAGTTCCTTTTCTCCCACAGCCCCTCCAGTACTTGTTATTGGTTGACTTCTTGATGATAGCCTTTCTTTGTGAGCTGAGATGAAGTCTCAGTGTTGTTTTAGTTTGCATCTTTCAAGTGACCAGTGATGTTGAACATTGAAAAAATATATTTGTTTACCACTTGTACTTCTTTTGAGAAGTATCTATTCATTTCAGATGCCCCTTTAGGAAATAACATAATTGAAATCGGGCATCTAAATATCCCACTGTCACAAACAGATTAACAAGACAAAAAAGTCGTCAACAACAACAACAACAACAACAACAACCTCAAAATATCAGAACTGAACCGGATGGAAACAAATGGACTTAGTTGATGTTGAGGAATTTTTCTGTCTATTTCATGAAGGATGTTTATCTGTTTCACTTTTGTTGTTTTTCTCTCCTTGGTAAATGCACTTATGGAATAAAACCTATGGAAGATTTAATGAGCAAATACCATTTGTCTTCTTCCTGATGAGATTTAGGAAGTTGAGTAAGTTAATTGGCTATTATTTTAGCTGGTGATGCAAAATGGAACTTAGAAAGCTAGGTTTTTGTCTTTATTGACAAGTAGATTCTCCATACTATTTCATTACTCATGCATAAACAGCTACCCTCATCTTTCCTTAGATTGGATGAGTGGACAGAATATTCAGATCCTGGCACCAGGATGTCAAGTCTAATTTCATTCCCTTAGGCAAGGAAGAGAGAAGTCTGGGTCCAGGAAAAAATAATGGAAGGTGCTGCCCACACCTACTGTTTCATTGTGTTTCCTTCTTCTCTTTTCCTCACTAGGAAAGACCTCAACACACCAGCATGTGATGACCTGAAGCATGTGGACCCCTCCCTCTTCTTTGAGCTAGGTCTAAATAAATCCTTTTTCCTTGTTACAAAAATAAATGGCCTCTTTTAATTTGTTCAACAGCAAAAAACCAAAAATCTATGTGGCCTGTAACAATGACTTTAAATTGCAAAATTTGTACTTTTTTTTGTTCCCCAAAAGCTTCTTTCTATTGAAGTTCTTTATTTATTGTGCCATGCTTATTCCAGTTTCCTTTACTACTTGCAACATATTCATGATGATTTCACATATTTGTTATTCTATAACCAGCTTTCTTTTCGCTCTGGGCCTTGTCAAGAAGATAGTGAAATGTGAAATCCACCGCAGAGCAATGTGAAATGAACAAGTATGGTTTATCAGCAAGAAAAGCTCTTACTAGCCAAGAGGGAATTCCCAGAGGACACTGAAGAGGCACCTGAGGTCAGGAGTTTATATTTTGGTGCCCACAAGGGAGTGAGACAATGAAACAATGTGATTTTTGTCTTTGGTTCAGCTTCTGACATTCTGAGAAGACTTCCAGCACACCTCAACTTCCCAGGGCTTATTTCAGTTTACTCAGGCCCTTGTCCTTTGACGCCGTGGGCTTGTATCTTTTTAGCTCCTTTCCCTGTGTTTCACTTTTCTCAGGGTTCATCCTGGTTGCCCAGGTCTCCTTCCCAGCTGACTATTGTCTGTCTGTCTACCAGTCTCAGTGGCCTTGCAGTCATTGTGCATTGAGTTTAACATCTCAGAATCTTCAGAAACAGCTTCAACCGACCACTCCACTAGAAGCTAAGCTTGTATATTTGTTTTGTAGATCTCATTCTTTTAAATGGTTGAAAAGTAGAAATTTTTGGTATCTGTAGTAATTGATTTTTTTCCCTTGTTGGAGGAAGGGGCTGTTAATTGGTATAGTTAAGTTACCTGCACAAATTCTTGTGCAAGGGCTGTCTTTGGTTATACTTTTTATTTTTAAAAAGAATACAGAACAGTCATAAAAGAATTACACATGATGCAGAATTTTGCCAAACAAATTAATATGAATTTGACAGTCTCTGTTGTGTTGCATAGTGCTGTTTTCAACTTAGTTGTTCAGATTACCAGATATATGCATGCAAAATTGGAAAAAGAAAGAAAAAAGTTATCTGAAATTAAGAAGAGGAAAAAAATGAAAAAAAGAAGGTAAAAATATTAAGCATTAACTGCCCCTTTCCATAGACCCACAGAAATTTAGTTTATCTTCTTTTTTTATTTTAAAGTCTTCCTTCCTGGTGTTCACCCTTGAGTCATCATAGTTTAGTGTTCTGCTAAGGTTGTGATCAAGCACCTAATGCCAGTTTTTCCCCCCTTTGTCCCTGAATATATGTGTGGTTTGTAAACTGCATTCAATTCTTGATCATGTCATAAGCCTTGCCTGGCTTTCACTTTGTGCTCCGTCCCCTTTTGTCCTCTGCATGAATGTGAGTGACTTCATCTTCTGCTCAGGCTGTGTGAATTGCTCTCTAGTCTCACTTTGTCCTTATGAACAACCTTCCACACACAGGCACACAGACAAAGTTTTTTTTTAAATCAAGGCCAGCACAGTCCTTCCAATCTCCCTAGCCTGTTTGTCAGCCTGCTACAAGACGCAGTTGGAAGCATCACCCCAGGGTAGCTATGACTTTGATTTTGCCCTGTGCTTCTTAACATCAAGATAGTTACTGTTTCTCACAGTGCTCAGGAGCACAGGCTTTTCTGGTCTTTGCTCCAAATCAAGACATCCTCTCTTGGGCAATAAAACTGCTTCCCTCCTGGCCCAATCCAGGTAGAGGTTCTAGGTAGATAGTGTCAAGTCTATGGCACAAGTGCCAAAGTGGGATGTCTGTATCATTGAAACTCTAAAAAGGTTCACTATTGGTGTTCTAGGTTAAAGGTATCCATGAGGGATGGAAGAGGTTGGCTGCAGCTATGGGATAAGACTCCATAAATTCCCCAAGATTATCTACCAATATTTAACATCTGTTGTATGCCATTGGTACCTTTCCAACAAAATTGCACCCATGGCCCATTCCAGAAGCCTGAAATCCTGGTTTTTGACAACTTTATTCAAGTTCATGAATATAAGCTTCCAAATGCCCTTGATTCCCCCAATCCCCAACCTGGTTGCCAGCTGAAACACCACTTCCTGCAGGGAGCTCAGGATAGTACTGAAGTTGTCATAGGCAATCAGCTTGCCACGGAGGAGATAAGATGGGACAAGGAATTTTTCAGTTCTTGGGGACCTCTGGGAACATGCAGGGAACCCCAAAATTTATTCCAGACCTTCAAGGACACTGTTCACTGAGATACAAAAAGACAGAGAACTTTGGCTACAGCTGTTTATTATGATCTTCCCACTTAGTGTCCCCTGTCTTTCCATCCCTTTAAAAGGGACACTCTTCTCTTTGTTTAATGTACACAGTCTTATTGTTCTCTGTCTTCCTGCACTCAGGTATTAAAACATGGTGTTGTGTCAGGATAGATAGATAGATAGATAGATAGATAGATAGATAGAGACAGAGAAGCACTCATGTGAGACTAAAAGCATAGTAATGAAGAAGCTTTATTGAAAGCCAGTGACCAACACATTAATACTGAACCAGGAAAACAAAATGTCGTGCCTGTTCAGACTTTACCTCCAGGCTGTATACTTTTCAGGCTTCTGTAGTAGCCATGTTACCTTATTCTCAGGAATTTTACTAGAATGTCACATAATTGTCATAAGATTTACATTTCTGAGATATGTGACTACCTGTTGGTCAAGCAGACATTACAGTTTAATATTTACTGTACTTCCCAGTTCATTCTATTTGTTTCTGGTTTTGTGACCTAATTTTTTCTCTTAGTGGGTTTGTGATCAGCTACATGAGAGGGGGTGATGGAGTAAGTTCATCTCCAGTTTAAATGAAGTTAAGTGACTTTTAAAAATGGAGCTATGAAGTCTCCTGTGCCTTATCAATATACCTAGCTGCATCTCAAAAGCCTGTTATGTGTTCTCTTGCCATATATTCACTAGAATTAGTACTTTCTGATGAAAGCATTTACTAAACTCCTTCTTTCATTATTGCAGAAGTCTTAGTCCATTACTCATTTGTCAGCAGTTACCATCAGAGCCATTGAAATAAATTACAGTGACTATAATATTTCTTAAAAATTTTTGTTAGCACAGTTGATTTGCTTTTTTTCTATTTGACACATATTGCCTATTAATAATCACCTGCTCTTTGTTAACAATTTGTTTATATTTATTCAAAATGCTGAAAGGGGTAGTAATGTTTTATTTACTCATCAATGTAAATTTACTAAGCTAGCATTTATTAAACAGATACATTAGCATTATTATTTTAACATTAGCATATTTTTCTCAAGTCCTGATTTAGAAAAGTTAAATTGGTTGTTAAGTGAAATTTTTCAGTGAGTTCTACTATATATTTCTCTTTCCTAAGTGTCTGATTCTTTATTCTGTAGATGGTCATGTTCTGCTTCTGGAGGATTAGATGCTCTGAAGTCAAAATTCTCAGAGGCTCTTCCTATTTTAACTTTCTAGATCTCAGCTGTATTAGCAACTTTCTTCAGTTCTTCCTCTTATATGTAATTTTGTTTACTTTAGATTCTTCTATTGTTTTTAGTTGAAAAAACCAATATTGTTTAAATCTTTAAAAATCTCTTGGTTAAGTGGTGCATTGATCAGCTAATTTGTTGTTGGACACTATACCCAATATTCTCAGCTTCACAGAGGAAAGGTTGAACTTAGTTTATGGTTTGGAGGGTTCAGTGCATAATCAGCTACACCAAGGCAGAGACATAACTGAAGGCCTGGTGTCACAAAGCCATTCATGAAATCCAGGAAGCAGGGCAAGAGAACAGCATCAAATAAGTATAGGCTACAGGACCACAGGTAGAACCCAATGCTATACCTTATGCCCCACCCAGACACATTTGTGTGTGCTTTGATAATTGGTTATGCGTTTTTTAATCCAATGAATTTGATACTTCAGGATTAACTGCCACAAGTAGCATGGCAAAATGGAGGTTATCTAAAATTGAACGTTAAAACTATGAACTCTGTCTTGATTCCGCCTATCTCTAAAAGGAAGAAAGTGGATTAGTTCTTTCCTGAGGTTACCTCTTTCTATAGCTCTGTGATACTATGAATTTGAATTCTTATATCACCTATATAGTATATTTGATATATAGTATATTTATTTGATTTCATCTTAAATGAAAACCTAATTGATAGGTAAGTTGCATATGGGGATTTTATATATATATATATATATATATATATATATATACATATTCATTAATTAGAAACAAAAATAGAGAACAGGAGGTAGTGAGATAGATTCTTCTCAGTGAGGAAGGGGATCAAGAAATGAAAAGTGGGGAGAGCAGATGGAAATGGATGGCAGAAAGGAGCTTTTAACGTGCTATGTACATGTACCACACCACCCAAGGAATGTAAACATTGTAAGCAGGTACAAAAACCCCACCTAAAACCAAAAGAAGAAGGAAGGGGATTAAGAGATGAATGAATTAGGGAAAGAAGGATAAGGGAGGAAAAAAGGAATTATGATAGATTATGTATTAAATGTACTAAGTCTCACAAGGCATGCATCCATTATATATTACAAACATGTAATAATATAAAAATTTGCCTAGGAATTAAGTGATATTTAAGAATTGAAATAAATCTTTATTTTTTATGCTATGTTGTTAAAAACAAACTATCTCTTGGGGCTGGTTAGAGCTCAACAGCTTCCTATTTACCAGGAAAGTTACCACTGAGATGTTCAAGGGCTGTTGAGCAAAACTGTAGAGGAGGTTAATGTGAAAGCCAAAAACAGGACCTCAAACCTTCCACTCTCTATTTACTCACAAGTCTTTGCTCCTGCTTGAGCTAGGTTCTGCTTTTGAAACACATTTAGCCAATTCAGAGTTGTGTTAACTTTTCACTGTATGATAAATACCCCTGTGTATACTGAGACTGGAAAAATAATTGGCAGCATTCTTATTGTGACTTACCGGAGCACAGGCTTAGCTTGTCAGCAAGTCATCCTAATACCTCATCAAACACAGTACAAAAATCTTTTGTAGTTGTATTAAATATAATTAGTATAATGATAACTCTATTTTAAATACTTTAAAGCAAATATGGCTGCTTATTTACTTGCTGATAGGAAGGGCGAACTTTATAGTTTTCTCATCTTTTCAAATTTTTACTTCTTTTTGGTTGAAATTAGAATTAATCTTGAGTCCCTTGTTTCATCCAAATTACTATCATTCATTCAACATTTGATGTGTAGCAAGACTCATCCACATTGCTTTACAAGGTGGTATCTAATTGTTTAAATATTTCTACAAACTAAGACTTGTTCAACAGAGGACAAGAGAAGCTGAAGGGGCACCTCCAGTACTTGCGTGTAATAGAAAGTCTTCAAGCACAGAGCTCTGCCCACACAGCTCCAAGCACTTCATTGCCCCTCTGACATCCTCCCTGTTGGATTTATTAGGAAATATTTGTGGATGTTTTCTATCTTATCTATTTTTAATCTGTTCTGCATCTGTTCACTTAGAGAATGGTATTTTTTTCCTCTGAACCCTGAAATTCAGAAAGGGTTCTTAACTATATGCCTCTTAGTTTTCTATGAAAACAGCCAGATAATGCCAAAAGGGGCAGTGCAGTCAAACAGCTGACATAAACATGCTAGGGATACTCTTTTCTCTGAATTTTCAGGCTTGAATGCACAGAAACATTATTCTTATCTTGGAGATTGAAGATGATCTAAGGAACAAGGAAGAGATGGCACCATTCTTTGAATCCTTCAACTAACTGTGCCAGAGCTCATTTCACCTACTACACTTCCAGGTGAACTAAAACAGTGACTTCCTGCTGTTGTTTAAAGCAGCTTCATTTAGATTTCTGATATTTGTGAGCAAACAATTCTAGTTGAAAATTCCTAGTACATCGCTACCTGAGTAACACATGGGCCCCTGATACCTTTACTGTATTTAATACTGATTGGTCTTCAATAGCTCTTCAAAGGACTGGCTCTAGGCCCTACATCCTAGGCACTCAAAGAAGAAAACCACTTGCCTCCTCACTCCAGCAAATAAAACTCGTGCTGACTAGGTAGAGATGCCAAGTCTCTTACACAATTGGGAAGAGAAGTCTGGGGGAGGGGAGAGATGCAAATGAGTGAAAAATGATAAGCTCTTTTAAGGTTGCATTTAATTTGCTGTGCTGAAGGTTCTATTCCTGATGCTGAATATTCATGTTTTGTGAAGAGTCCCAGAGGCTTCACAACAGTGTCATTTTGTACAATTTCAGAGTGAAAGAAAATGTGCTTTCTGCTGATAATGCACCTGAAGAGTGATGAAGTTGAGCAGGAGAATCTCTTTTAACCATTTAAATTCTAACTTCAAGTATTTTATATAAAAAGCTCACAATTCAGAAAGTACAAAGGGCACCATAAGGACTGTTACTTAATTCCTGCTAAACTTGTTTTTAAATGAGGATAGATGAAGGGCAACACAGCATAAGTAACACATCTTTTAATAAACCCTGATTAAACTCAGTGTGAGGTGCATGCATTATTTCAGTTATTAACTTCTTGACTCAGTTGAAATGTCCATAAATTACATCTTTATGACCTACTTAGCTACTCCCACCCTCTCATAGTACAAAAAGTAGTGGGATGAGAGCAGGGCTAGAAGTTGTCTCAGTTAGTCTTCTCTTGTTGCTGGGACAAATACCTGACACTCAAAATTAAGGAAGGAAAGGTTTCTTTAGCTCACAGTTAGTGGAGGTTTCAGTCCATACTTAGCAGGCTCCAAGGCAGAGCGGCACATGGCAGAGGGCAGCAATTAATGTAGCAGAACACAGCAAAACAGCAAGAGCAAATGGGAGGAGTAGTGGCAACAATGACTACAGAGAGCAAGTCTGTTCCCCTTATGTTGCATTCAGGCTGTCTTCCCTGGGCAGGGTATTTCACTCACACCCATAATCCCAGCAACACTCACACCTATAATCCCAGCACTGGCTCAAGAATTGGTCACAAAGTCTAGGAGTCTGCTTATGACTTCATGAGGCTTTGGGGAGACAATTAGACACAAACCATAACATTCTGCCCCTGGACCCCCAAAGTCTCATGCATATCCCTTTGTGCAAAAGGTATTTTACTTCATTTCTAAGAGTTTACAAAGTCCCAACAATTTTAGCATGGATGAAAATTCTAAGTTCCAAGTCTCTCCCAAGATCTAAGGAAAATTTAGTTGTGATCCCCTGTACGAATGAAAAGTTAAATACTTCCAACATTCAATGGCACAAGATAAACATTACCATTCCAGAAGGTACATGCAGGATACTAAGCCTTGAAACCAAAGCAAGTCCAAACTCCAGAAGGGCAAACATTAAGTCCTGTAGTTCCATGTGGAAATCTCACAGTTTGTGGCAAATTATGAGCTCTATGTGGCTCCACCTCTATGGTACTCTTGATTGTAGATCCCATGGCTTCTCTCTCAGGCTTGCTTTGCTCACTTCTTACAGCTTCTCTTAGATGATCCATATTTCTGACTTTTTCAAACTTCTGGGGTTTCTACTGAATTGGATTCTCATTCACAGCTTTATAAACTGCCCTCCCAGAGCACACTGCTTGGCCTCCCAGGCCTTTGGAAATCTAGGTGGAGACCTTTTTAACCTCAGAACTCCTGCATTCTGCAAGTGTCTAAAATCAACACTCTATCAATGATGCTAAGGTCTGCTGCCAGCTGGAGCAGTTACCAGGATTTCTTCTATCTTGGCTGTAGAAGTCAAGTGTCTCAATCACTGAACTCTCTGACTCTGATTCTGAGGAAAAAATTCTCTATGCTGGCACCATTCTGGAACATGGTGTGGCCATTGCTGCCATTCTGTAACATCACCCTCTGTAGCTTTCTCCCCAAGGCAAAGTCCTTTACCTTTGCAGATCTGAGGCTGAAAAGGGCAGAGACCTGCCAGTTCCTCTGATGCCCACAGGATATCTTTTCTATTTTCTTGTTTCTTATCAGTAATGGCAATCCTCTCAGTTCTATCTTTGCAGGCTAGAACTTTATTGGTGCTCCTTTCTGGCCAAACTTACATTTTAAATCATCCTGCTGGCCTCTTTGCTCTTGACTCTCAACATAAATCTGACTAAAAGCCCCCAACAATAGCTATGCCACTGCCTCAATATTTGGCTGCTTTGAAATTTCTTTTTCCAGATTAATCAGTCTGTCATGCTCAATCTCAGTCTCAGGCAAAGTCTCTAGACACAAACAAAATGCAGACAAACTTTCTGCCAATCCATATCATATATCATCTGGAGTCCAACAATCAATTCAGTCTTTCTTTCCAGAAGAAACTTCTCCATCCTGGTCCTTACAGGCATGGTTTCTATCAGCCTTCTGATCTGAGCTCTGACCAGAATTTCACATACAGAACAGCTGAAACTATTACAGCACTTCTCTTGTAGGCAACATCTCCAAACTTTTTCTATCTTTTTCCATAAACCATTCCCAAAAGCTTGTAATCCATATGGTCAGGTTTAGCCACAGGAATGACCCAACTTTTCTGGTACCAAACTCTATCTCAGTTCCTCTTCTCTTGTTGCTGGGACAAATACATGACATGTAAAATTAAGGAAATAAAGGTTTATTTTGCTCACAATTAGTGGAGGTTTCAGTCCATACTCAACTGGCTCCAAGGCAGAATGGTATGTGGCAGAGGGCAGCAGTGTATGGTGGCAGAATACAGCAAAACAGTAAGAGCAAATGGAGGAGTAGCAGCAACAATTGCAACAGAGAGGAAATCTGTCTCCCTTATGTTGCAATCAAGCCGTCTGTCCCAGGTCATAATCCCAGCAGCACTTACATCCCTAATTGCAGGAGCTCTCACACCCATAATCCCAGTACTGGATTATAAATTGATCACAAAGTATAGAAGTTTGCCCGATGACTGCATGAGGCTGTGTGGGGGGCAACTAGACACAAACCATAATGAAAGTAAATTGAAACTAGAAAGAAATCTTAATATTCAGGTTGACAGGGTTCCTTATCTCTGCTCACTGTTAGAACAAAAAGCCTTTCTAAATCCTTTAGTCATGATTCAGGGAGATTTTCTAATAAGTAGTATTCTAGGAATTTGCCTTGGAGAAGGTAGAGAATAAAGAGAAAATGAAATTTGGTTAAATTACAAAAGAGTAGAAAACAGGTGATTATGAAACAATGAATGGTGCATTGATTGAAAAAACATTTAGAGAAGAAATAATAGAAAATGAAATACATAAGCCTAACTTAAATAATTTATTTTGCTTCAAAACATTTAAATACATATTCTTTTTTCCATTTAGTTACCATAATCTAAGGTGTTTCTTTTGTTGGAGCACTGTTATTTTATTTTGTGTATGACTATAGATTAATCATATACAATTATCTCAGGCTTTCACAGAGAACAAAGTGTGTATGACTAATCTATAGTCATTATTATTTTTTCTTCATGTTCTTTTTCTATATTATATTTCTTTAAAAATTTAAAAATAGATGTGAAGCAGCCTGCTTCCATATGCCATGATTTTGATGGTTCTATAATTCATTTGTAACCTAAGAAAATAACAATTTTTGATAGTGGTCATATTTAAAAGATGATTTCTAAATACTAATCTAGATTTTCATTAAAAATAGTTTCTTTAGGGCTGTGGAGATAGCTCAGTGATTTAAGCACCTGCCTAGGCAAGCAGAAGGACCCAGGTTCATTCCTTGGCACTACATGCCAGGCCTGGGCCAAGGCTTGCTGAGATGGCCAAGAACACTGGGTATGGTGATACATGCCTATAATTCCAGTAATGGATATGTTGAAAAGAGGAGGATCACTATGAGTTGAACTGTGTGGTGAAAGACCCTGTACCAAATACATAAGTTAATAAAAAATAGTTTTTAAGTTTGTATTTCAGAATTTACACAATAAATTGAATACTTTGGCTACCTTAATAAGTTCAAGTGGTAGATACAGTGTAGGAACAATGAAACACTAACTAGAGCTTCAAGATGGAAGTTGATCATCAGAAAGATCAAGGCATGATTAGAGGGTAGAAATTTTAGTTAAACCCTCAACATTTGAAGGAGGCTGAGGATGTGAAGATAAAATCAGGGACCAATGGCTCATGCCTATATGATAAGGCTTCCACAAAAACAATCAAACCCCCAAGTGGGTATAAATTTCTGGACGCATGGATGTTACTGGAGGTTATGGTACCAAAAGAAGGTGTGGAATCTTTATGACCTTACCTATATATCATATAGCTTGCCCTATGTATCCCTTCCATCTGCCTGTTCATCTGTGTCTTTTGCAATAGTTTTTCTAATCAATCTGGAAACATCAGTGTTTCCCAGAGTTTTATGCACTGTTATAGTAAATTAGTTGAACAAAAGGAGGGCGGTCGTGGGAATACAGCTTATGGCCTGTTGCAGAAGTACAGGTCACTACTTGGGGCTTAGTACTGGTGTATGAAGTAGGACCCCTGTTGTGGGACTGAGTCCTGTGGGATCTGGTAGACAGAGTTGGCACTGAAGTGAATCGCATTGGTGACAACTGGAAAATTGGCTGTGGTGGGCAGAGATGCAGACACACATTTTATAACCATAAATAAAGTGTGTTGAGTACGTGAGAACAGAAAAACTCTTCAGTTTTTCCTATTTCTTTCAAATACCTATGACTGTATCATGACATGGCTATCAGTGTGGTGAGTTTATCAGAGGGAACAGAATGGGTTTGTTAGTCTAATAAGTAGTTTAAGTGGAGATTAATTAAGAGGCCTTCCAAAGAAAGTTTTCATACATTACAGTTTTGTTTTTCTTAAGATTACTGGATTTTGTTTCAGTTGGAAATTTTTTTTTAAAAGCAGAATTTTTGCCCCTATAGCTTAGATTCTGTATATTTTCTTTCAGAATGATTAACCAATTAGACATGAACCCTGGTGTCTACTCTAGGCACCATGAGTGGGATAGAAAGTTATAGGTGGATTCTTGCTTCTGTGGAAACCAACCCAAAGAAAACTATTTAAAAAAACTGGAGAATAACACTTGTTTAAGTTCGGTGTTGAGGACTGGGGAGATAATTTGGTGGTCTAAGTGCTTTCCTGACAGTTGGAAGGGTCTGAGTTCAACTTCAGGTACTGCACTGTGACAGCACCCTGCCAGCTCTGAAACTGAGTGTGGTGGTGCACGCATGTAATCCCAGCACTGGAGACAGGAAGATCATTATAAGTCTGAACTATGTAGCAAGATCCTGTGTTAAAAATGTTTAAATACATTCTGCATTGAGACCTGACTCAATCCCAAAAATAGTGAAGTTGTTATCTTACAAATATCATTGAATTATTTCCTCATGGGGAGGAGTGTTATGCTGATGAAATGGGAAAGTGCTGCTGTCCTTGACCTTTATCTGTCTGCCGAACACCTGTATCCAGCATTCTCCATCAGCATTTCAAGGCCCTTCTTCGTAATTAAGTTTCATTCCCATGTCCTAGCAAGCAAGGTTGAAAATTGTAAGGCTGCAATAATAAATGCTTGGTACCTTGAAGTATCTGTAGATCTTTAATCATTAATGTCTTCTTTTCCTTACTAAGCTATGTTGATGATAGAATAGAAATGTTAATGGACTATTAATAAAGGTCATACTTTTGCATAAAAAGTCATACTTTTGTATAAAAATATAAAGGCAAATAATATAATAATGTGTTCTATAAAAAATAACTGCAGTAAAAGACACATTGCCATTAAGCTCCCTCAAAATAGTCATCCTTACATCAAATACTCGTGCCTCATCGCTCTTGCAACTTTCTCAAGAAGCTTTGGAAATTCTCTTTGGTGTCTTTAGGAAGTAGGATAAAAAAATGTTGAGTGCTACTGTTCAGTGCCATCCAGCACAAAAGCAGCCACTAGCAAATCTATGAGTGTGTCTTCATCTATCCTGTTCACATAATGTTATGCTGTACCGCTTCTGGCTCATCACCAAAGTTGAAAGGACCACGAAAGACAAATGTTTGGATTGCTTCAGGTCATTGACCCAGAGCAATGCTACACCTAAGGGCAGTCACAAAAGTGGACTCCTAGAGCTGCTTTAGAAAGTGGCAAGAATAATGGAACAAGCATGTTTCAAGCCAAGGGGAGTATTTTCAGGGGAGTTAATGGCAATGTATTTGTAGTATAATAAAACAATTTCAATATTCACTGTAATTTTTGTTACTGTCTTGCATTTTGTTAGCATTCTTCTGTGTCTATTGTATTGTTGGCTATGTTACCTATTGAGCATCTAGAGGCTGCAACCTTAGGAGCTTTGGCAGCAAGCAAGAGCATCAGAAATTACACTCACAGTTTAATAAATACTGAGCAGTATCCATTTTCTACCTTTCATTCCATGTGTGAGTGAATGTCAGAGTTTACTACAAGCAACATGACAAGCTGCTGTCAGTACTCACAGAACAAGTGCAATTCAAATGCATTTCCATTTATTGTGTTTACTGAAGTTTGCCCTATAACGCGTTAAGTAAAAAAGTCTGAGTCTTGGATTTCTTAAGAACTGTGAGCTTGAGCTCTTCCTGAGGGAAAGAAGGCAAAATCCAGATAAAAAGACCCTGTTCTTAGGTGTGGTCAGAGATGAGAATTCTGCATCAGATTGGCATCCCACAACTAGGAATGTGACATGAAGAAAAGAAATGCTTCTAGAATTCATCAAAGGCCATTTCTGTTCCATTTGGTTCCATTCCACTCTGAAATGAGGCTATGTTTTGCCGCTCAGGCAGGCCCTGAACTCCTTAGCTCAAGTGAGGCTCCTGCTTCAGCCTTTCAAGTAACTGGGACTACAGATGTGTGCTACCGTGCTTCCCCAAGGAAGGCCTTTTTAGTCATACTATTAGCTTCATGCTTATAGTACTAGATGATACTGTGGAGGCAGAACTGTTCAATCAATACAGGTAAGAAAATTAGAAAATTTGAGTTTACATATTTCCTTTGTTTCAGAGACTTCCTCAATTTCCCTCCTCACTTTGAGTGGTGTTATCCAATTTGCCCATGAAATTTCTAGCTTAAAAAAGAGACAGAAAGCTAGATATTG
This sequence comes from Octomys mimax, assembly GCA_002564305.1. Classification (NCBI taxonomy): domain Eukaryota; kingdom Metazoa; phylum Chordata; class Mammalia; order Rodentia; family Octodontidae; genus Octomys; species Octomys mimax. The sequence goes on from NDGM011075730.1 coordinate 14,299, forward strand.
GTTCATAGGTAGAGAAATATGAGTACAGGCATTAAGGCATTTATATCATTATACATTATATGCACAATTCTACATCAGC
>NDGM011075731.1:0-12282 GCA_002564305.1 Octomys mimax
CCCAGGATGGTGGAAGGGGCCAGAAGCCAATGAACATTGGCAGCCTCAAGCAACAGGGAAAGGCAAGGGACAAATTCAGTACTGGAGCCTCCCAAAGGAACCAGCGCTACCCTCATCTTGATTTTAGTCCACTGAGCCCCATTTCAGAATTGTTGTTTGAAACCACTGAGTCTGGGGTAATTTTATTATATCAGCAACCGGAAACAAGCACAGTGATCTTTAGGACCCACACACAGACACAAACACTCGCACAACTGTCTCTCACACATGCCACCTCACGTACGCACTCACACACCTGCCCCTGAGGACTGATCCTCTCAGCTTCTCTGGGTTGGATGGACTAATGCCTGTGGACTTTTCAGTGTCCCTAAGACCAAACTTGTCATCTTCACTAGCTGTGCTCAAAAAATCAGTGGTTGGGAAACAAGCTATAAAATGCAAAGGGGGTTCACCTGATCTCCCTGCCCTCCTCTCACTCGTGTGATGACTCTACAACACCCCTGCCCCTTGGGTCATACAGACAAGGGAGACTCTGCCCCACTCCCCTGTATATCAACTCTTACACTGTGAGAATGCCCAAGCCACACAACCACGCTCCTGAACCTTTCTTCACGATCCACGATCTTCCTTCTCCTAAAATGCCTTTGAAATGTCTCTGGTAACACCCAGATCTGATGTTCCCTTCACTTCAACACCTCCTCATGCCTGGCACATACTGTGGATTGTGCCATTGACAGAGATTCTTGGGGTCATCAGCAGGGTGATCTGATGCAGAAGTGCCAGGCAGTCAAGAGGCTGATGCCCCATCCTGGCCATACAGTTGGTTATCTTGTGGCCACTTGATTACAAAACATGCCACCCCCCACAAAATAAGTTAGACAGCATGTCTCTAAACCCCCTAAGAAATGTTCCACATAATTGATGTATTTGTGGTCACTAGGAATGTTTGGTGTCCCCAGGAAATCAAAAGCTCTTTACAGGGAAAGCTCCTTAAGGGCACACATTGAGCTTGCATTTACTTCAGCTCTCCACACACCTAGTGGAACAGCCCTACCTTGTGGGTGTTGAGGAAATATGGGTTGAGTAAGTGTGGCTTCCAGTATACAAAGAGAGACTCAGTGGAGACACCGGAGGTTCTGAGCCTACCAGGCAAGGAGAACTCATGTCCCCAGAGATGGTGTGCAAATATGTCCTAAATTTCCAAGGCAATGTATGCCATGCTGTAAAATGATTACTGTGATTGTGCCTTTCAGGCAGAAGGCCCTCCATGCGAAAGCCCCTAGGTTTCCCTATTTGGCCTTGAGAGCAAATGCTATCAGGTGACTTGCGTCCTCCCACAGTCCTCATGCTGGAGTCCAAGTCCCCAGAAGTCCAGATGGTGACTGCACCTGGAAAGGGGGTCTGTGAAGAGGAAATTAAGTTTGCATGAGGTCAAAGGGGTGTGCCCTGGTGTGATGTGGCACACATCCTCAGAGGAGCATAGAGGACACAGACACTCACACAGCAAGAACCACGTGAAGAAGACACATGCAGGAAGGGGCCGTCTGCAAGCCAAAGAGAAAAACTTTTTTTTTTTTGAGAAAGGGCTTCACTATGCAGTTCCTGATGTCCTTGAATTCACTATGCAGTGTAGGCTGGACTCACCTCATGGTAATCCTCCTGCTTCAACCTCCAGAGTGCGGGGATTACACACATGTGCCACCACGCCTGGCTAAGCCAAGGAAGAGGTCTCAGGAGAAACCAGCAATGCACACACCATGACCTTGGACTTCTGAGCTCCAGCACCGTGAGGACACACCCATCTGCTGCTTGAGCCCTCAGTCTGGACTGCTGTGTGTAGCTGGTCACACTCTTGCTCCATACAACCCGTTCATAGGTCAATTCTGTAGGCTTTAAATGTTTGCAGAGAGTATATTAGTTTTGAAATGACATACTTGGTACATGCTCATTGTAAACTTTGTGAGCAAAAAAGGAAAAAGATACGTCTTCCCAGAACATTTTCTAAGCAAAAATATATGTATGTAAATATATAAACATTCTGAATTGAATAATAATATATAGACAGTCTATAACCAACATTTTTACTATAATCAATCTTTGCTCTTCTGTCATAGGAAACATAAGTTTACTTGTAATAGTTGTGTGGCTCCTTAGGATGTAAATCTAATTAAGTCATTTAATCATCTTCTATTTAACGTCTAGATTTTCCTCTCTTCCTCCTTCTTCTTCCTGAAAATAGACACAGTTCATTCATATTTGCACATTTTCCCAATAATTTACTAGAATAAATGCTTAGGAGAATGCTGTAGCAAGAAAAAAAAATTCTGAGAAACCCAAATGTAAATAAATTAAAGTGTAAAAGAGAGAGTTGATAAAAAAAAAAAAGAAGTAGGATTTTGGAGATGAGGAAGGGGGAGAAAGAAGGCACGGAAAGGGGATGGAAAGACACAACACACACTCACCGATCCGCCAATTATGATGTATCACAAACATACAGCAGTAAAAACAAAATGTAAAGAAAGAATGTCATTTACAGACTTGCGATACCTGTGGAAGGGATTCATTTTGCTCTCCACTATCTCCCAGCACCTCACACCTCTGCCACAAAATAGAAGCTAATATCCATATTTGTTTAACTAATCAATATTGCCAAACTCACTAAAGGTACCCACATAATATAACTTCAAATCTATTTTTAGAGGCCATACAATTAAGAGTGTTTAAAATCTCAAAATTCTTGGTTAGTTGGAGCATGGCAAAAATGAGGGCCCCCAGGTGTCTTGGCTTCCCGGACATCAGGGATGTTTGCCTCGTACCTGAGCCCAAGCACGGCATCTTCCAGGTGAACATCCCCCTCTGGCAATGTGAGGACTGGAGGGAGTGGAAGTGAGGTATCACTATGAGAACACAGGGGTGTGTAGCTCAGCACTAGGATGCAAGGTAGCATTTGCAAAGTCCTGGGTTCAATCCCCAGGACTTTAAAAAAAAAAAACCCTAATAAGCAACAAAAACAACAAAAAACTAACCACACACAGACACACACTCATGCATATATGCTCTACCTCAGCTCAGCTTTTTACAGAAACCAAACCACAATGCTGCCACCATAGTACCTCTCTTCCACAGAGATAGAAAACCAACCTAGATCAACGGACCCTCCATATATGTCCAACACTTGAACTCCTACTTTATTATCCTGCAATGGAATCCATAGATAGTATGACCACTGCACATCCAGGTAAGTGATTGTGTCTGATGCAATAGGGGACATTGGTAAGAAGTCACACATGAGTTTCACCTGCAAACTCCTGTGAACAAGGCAGAGGCAAGTGGACAGTGGACAGTCATGTGAAAACCTGTCTGACATATGAATAGCTTGGATTATGACTAGAATTTTAGTTTTAACTTACAAACAGAGTCTTCAGTTACAACCTGAATCATGGCCCCTTATGTTCTGGAAGGAACATTACTACATCCTTTCTTATAGGGGTTGATAAATCCCTGGCCAATGTCTCCCTAAGGACACTGGGATCTACCTGTGTACAGGAGAGACCTTAAAGGCTATGTAGAGGAGCTTGAGCCTTCAATTGACAGCTTGAGTCACAACCAGCTCTTGAAATGAATTGAGTCCATAAGCCAAGGGTCCACTATATGAACGACCCACAGAACATTCAAAAGTAATGCAGGCTAGGCAATGATTCACCTCTGTGAGGGAAAACCCTACACCTTACAAGATAACTAGCAATTCTCAGGAATGCCTTTGACCACTGGAATGACCAAAACCTGCCTCAGACATTTCTTAAACACTCTGAGAACAGAACTGTTCTCAACAAGAATCACTGCACAGGTTTTCTTCTTACAGTAGGATGCTTTGGGAAGAGAAAGGTGAACCCATGCCATGGGACTCTATCCCCACTGCATGCCCCTCCACCGTGCTGTCTGCCCTGGGACCAACCAACTATGGACTGTACCTCTCCAAACTGTGAGTCAAAATAAACCTCTCCTCCTTTAAGCTGTGGGTGTCGGGGATTATGACTCAGCAACAGGAGAGTAACTAAGAACGGGAGGAAGTACAACATCTCAGAGATGCCAAGTTGGAAGTTTACATGTTTTTATTTTGAAGTGACAAATAATTTTGCATATATCTGTGTGGCTTTGCTCCACCGTGACACTGCTCCACATTCACACAAGGTGAGGCGACTGGGCAGGGGAATAGCCACATCCATCTCCTCAGACACACACCATGTCTCCACCTTGGCCTCACCAGAAATCATCTCCACTACCTATTTTGAAATATGTAATTGTTGGCGGCCATAGCCATCCTACTTGCTCAGGACATTAGAAGCTTTTCCTCCTTCCTACTGTAACCCCACACTCACTGACCATCCTCTCTCCAGCCCTCCCTGGCACACTGGCTTTATCCCAGTGCAACTGATTGCTAGACATTCACTGACGTGCCATGCTAAAGTGTCTAAAGATACCTTGGGGCTTGCCAAGGAAACCTGTCACCCTCTGTCCCTCTGTGAGCAAGAGAAGAGGGGAGGGGAGCCTATATGCCGCGCGTTTGCAGGCCTTCGCGATGGAAATTCTCTTATGTTGGACTTTTTTTGCCTCTGTCTGGAGCATAACACTGAAATCACTTTTTGGCAGGCAAAAAACGCAATTGACTCATATCAAGCTCCATTTTCTTACATTTTTGCAAAACATTTCAGAATTTAGAGCAAAGACTGGATTCAAATATTCAAAAGCATATGCATTTCACTGAGCAAAGAGAAACTCACTGTCAGAGAAATAGAGAAAAATAGCACCGCTTGTCAGATGTGTAAGGCATGGTTCCTGTCGGGAGCAGTCTGGATGAACGTACACACTGGCAGCTCCGAAATTAACACTCAACCAAATCCCCTGCATCTAACTTTGGTCCCATTTTCTTTCCATAGCCTGCCCCCTGGTGGACATGATGATAAGCACAGAGCTTATTTGCCTTTCAAGTTGCTGGACAAACCACTACTGTTAAGTCCAGGCTTGGTGAATTTTCAGGACAGCAGTAAGTTCATTTCGCGAAAGAAGGGGATGGCCATTCCCCAAGACCACGCATTGGTTCAAACTGCCACTTCAAAGCATGATCGTGAAGTCCCTTTTTCCTTCAAATGAGGAGGCTTATTTAACCGTAAGGTGGGGAGGGGGCCAAAGGTTGACCAGTTCACCAGGCGAGGTTCACATTCAGGTCCTTGCTGCTGCGGCGACGGCTGCTGCGGCGGCGGCGGTGGCTCAACACAGGGGAGTCTCCCGGGCCTTCTCCTTCTCCCGGAGCCAAGCCACCGCGCCGGGGTGTGTGCTGGCGCTCATCTCCGACAGGAGCGCCTCCTGGTCCAGCTTCATCATCCTCCGCTCCGTCTTCACCTTGCCCGGGCCCTTTCCACGGGAGCCGTGGGTCGACTGTCAGAATGCCTCTGTAGGTGTGAGCTCCGGGCCTGCGTCATCTTAGGTTGATCATAGGGTCAGGCTTGTCGCAGTCCTTCTCCTTGAAGTCCTGGGTGAAGCCACCGTCCTACTGTACTCGTCCTCCATGGCGTGGTGGGGACTTGCTGGGGGCCTTCACCCAGGCCACCTCTTGGCGGGTGATCTCTCGCAGACCCTTGCTCAGATGCAGGAGCAGAGCGGGGCGGCCCTCTGTTCACAGTGAGGGGACGACCAGGATGACAAGGATGGTGGAGGCAGAGAAACCCTCCTGTGGCTTCTCCTACCCAGCCGAGGTGCTATCACCCGGTCCTCTTCCCCATCCCACTCCTCCCACTGATCATAATCCAGGAGCTCCTCCCGCTTTCTCCTCCAGGTGGCAGGTCAGCATAAGGGTGGGGTCTCCCCCAGGGTGGGCAGAACTCTGGGGGGCCCTCGGCTCTTCCTGCCCCTCTCCCAGCCCGGCTGGCGAGACTCCCACAGGCCCCACTCTCCACCGCTTTCGTCGCTCTTCCCCAGCTGCTTTGGCAACTCCAGCTCCTGCTGGACTTCTGCAGCGCCCCCCACCCCCCCGGGACCCTGAAGTAGCTCCCAGCTCCTCCTCTTCCTCCTCACCGATTCTCCCGAGGGCGAGGGCTAGGGCCAAGGCTCCTTCTCAGCATCCTCTGCCTCTGACACCTAGCCGGGAACCAAGGTCCCCACCCAGAGTCTGGTCCCCGAGGGGCAGCAAATCATCTTCCCACATAACCAGCTCCTTCAGACCGATGCTCTTCCCCCGAGTCCCTATCTTCCTGGCTTTGGAAACTGACCAGGGCCTCTTCGCTCCCCATGGTTCCTCTCAAGACTCAGGTGCTGGGCAGCCGTGGAGCCCGGGAAATAGAAAATAATTCTTTTCAATATCATGATGTTTCACCTGCCTAGCAATTTCAGCTGCAACTGAAGCTCCCAAATATTAGTTAAAAAGTTAATGTAGTAGCCAGTTTATGAAGTTTCATGAAGTCACAGACTATATTTTAACTCAGGGAACAGGGGCAGTGGAAGGGAGGAGGGTCCAGGGAAAGTAGCAGGGTATTGATTTTATTTCTCAGGGTTTCCTCTGCATTTGTCAAGGTCAATGTTCAATAAATGTTTGCTGATAAATAATTAAAGGAAGGACATATGAAGGCCTCAGGGACATCCTCATACTTCCCATAGTAGGAAGTCAAATTCAACACATTGTCAGTTGCTTTTAGTTTCCATGAATAACTCATTCAATCATATTTGGCATGTGTCTTGGTTATTTTTCTCACTGCTGAGACAAAATACCCGACACCCAATTATAGGAGGAACAGTTTATTATAGAGGCGTTGGCTCCCAACTGGCTGGCTCTAAGACAGGGTGGCATCGCAGAGCAGAAATGGTTCACAGCAAGCAGGGTAGGCAGAAGACACCAGCAGTGAAGTAGCAGCCCCCGTGCTACAAGCCTCTTCTGTCCTACTTACCTCAGCCAGGCTACCTGCCCTGAAGGCCCAACAGTTGACAGTTTCACTCCCTTAAGCTTCATATCCTCAGGGCAGGTAGCACTCACACCCTTAGTCCTAATGCACTTAATTCTAGCACTGCACCATGAATCAATCCCAGCAGCGCAGCCTAGACCCAGCCACCTCTGCAAAAGCCCCACCTATGACTACATGAGGTTTTGGGGTGCCATATAGACACAAACCATAAGTGCATGGATCTCCTCTTCTCTGTATCTCTGTCTCTCTGTCTCTCTCATTTCTCTCTCTCTCATTTCTCTCTCTCATACAAACACACACACACACACACACACACACACACATTCTAAACTCAAATCTCTGACGAGAGGGGAAATATTGGTAGATATCTCTATTATCACATGTACTTTCTCATTGTTGGTATGGTTGTTGTTGTTTAAAAAAGGATTTTTCTATGTAGTCTAAACTGGCTTTAAACTCATTATGTAACCCACACTGATTTCAAACTAAGTGATTCGCCTACCTCAGCCATCCAAGTGCTGGGATTATAGGCATACATCACCATGCCTGATGTCTTTTGCTAATTTTGTTGAAGTTTTTCCTTTTTTCTTCCTTTAATCCTATCAATGAAATTATGTCACAAGATGAGACTATCTGGGAATGGTGATGCATGCCTGTAATCCCAGCATTTGGGAGGCTGAGGCAGGAGGATCATTGCTGTATAATGAGTTCAAGGCTGGCCTGAAATACATGGCAAGACCCTGTCTCAGAAAGCCAAAATACATTTTTTAATCAAAAAGAAGAGAGGTGTGTAGGGGGGAGAACACTCCAATACTCCACTATGTTTAAGGAATAGGTTGGGGAAAGAAGAGAAGAATATTCAGAGGCTCCAGTCTGCTAATAATCCTGACAATTTATTCAGGATTAGAAGCATAGAAGACAGAACAGGGAAGAGTCAAGGTGCATCTTGGAAAAACCATGGGCAGGACTCACTTTAGATTAGCCAACTAGGAAAAAGAACAGAAGCAAGGATCTAACTTTTGACCTGAGTAGCTGGGAAGATACTGTTGCCATTTGTGGAGATGGGGGAGAAGCAGGGTACAGTGATGGATTATTTTTCTTTGCAGATTCCGTTTCAGCACCATTGATTCTGAGATGCGCATTAGACCTTAGGAGGGTTTCAGGCCTAACAGTGCAGATGCAAGTCTGAAATTCTAGAGAGGCCAGGCCTAGAGAAACAGCCCCATGCTCCATGCAAGCGGGGCACAAGCAACAAGTGTTTGCTTTGCTTTTTTCAGCTTGCCTGCACCTCTGGGCATTTTAGCTTATTAATCTTACAAGAAGCTTATAGAGTATTGCTTCTGCAGCTTTAGTGATTAATAATAACGCTTCTCATTCTATGTCACTTTAAAGTTGCTACAACACTGTACTTCTCCCCGCCCCCGGGCTCCCTCTTTGAACAACCTTGGAAGCTGAAAGGCGTGGGCATTTGCGGCCGTGGACACAGAGATTCTGCCGCCAGAGTTCATCCCTGTGCAGGCACAAGGGGATGACATGCAGTCTACTCGCACGTGCTTGTGCCTAAAAGCCCTCTGCTGTTCAGTGTGCTTATCTCCTCTGGATCAGAGTTCTCTTTAAATTATTATAAACGCTTTTATTGGGGAAATAAAACCCACATGTTGGTCACAGACAATTTTTGAACAGCTGAATTGGCTGTAATTAGTGACACCTGCATATTAGAAAGTCCAGTGCTTTGTTTTTCAGAAAGCAACACTGAGTGAAAGAATTCAAGTGCTTTTATGTTTAAACAGAAGTAATTTTGTGGCTAAAAGAAGCATCTAAAGCTTTATATCATTTTCTTATAGAAATGCCACATGAAATCAATAATCATGTATTTCAAACAAATTAGAGAAATCTTATCATATTTCCCAGTGTACTTTCCTGTTTCTGGACAAAACAGCACTTAAACTAAGCCTGAATGGATGGGTGCTTATAAAAAGAAAAGAATAGGACTATATTGTTGATGGATAGAGATTGGAGAAATAAGTATTGAAGAGTGTGTCAGATGCAAGGAACACACTGAAACCAAGACACAGATGTCAGAGAGGGGGCATAAACTGGAAGGACACCCAGCAAGGCTGGCGGAAGGTCCCCAGCACAGGCCAGGCCTGGCCTCCCCTGGACCAGCAGCGGGGACCTCCAAAGACTCATTAACTGGGAGATGAAATCCAAGCTGGAGGATGCTCCAGAAGGCCTTGTGGCACCTCCACATAAACCACACCTTGGCAGGGCAGTCCTAGCGGGAGAGAATCATTACGGACAATGAGCCAGCTTAAGGGCTTGACTATCCCACTAGGCATGGAGGTGCATTCCTGTAACATCAGCACTCTCAGACGCTGAGGCAGTTTGAGCCCAGCCCAGGCAACTTAGTGACTTAGCAAGACCCTGTCTCAAAATGAAATTTTTTTTAAAAAAGGGCTGGGGATGTAGCTCAGTGCAAAGGCATGGGGTGAATCCCCAACACCCCCAAAAGAAAAAAGAAATCAATTGCAACCTTTGTAGACAGAGCCCCTCCTGGTCTCGCTGCCTCCCTCCCCTCAAAGGGAACTACCCTGCCTGATTTGGGGACTCCTTATTCTCTCACTTATTTTTGATAGTTTAACTATATTTATATGCCCCCATAGTTACTGTTAGTTTGTCAGTTTGTGAACATTTTGAGTGGATTTACCTTATATTTGTCTTTCTCAGACGTACTTTGGTTCAACTTTATGCTCCAGAGTCACACAGAGCCAGGTGTTGGCTCTAGTCCACGCATCCTCAGGTCTCTTTAGTGCCACATGCTACTGGCTGACCATATCTCATATTTTCTTATTCATTCTCTGGATGGATTCCTTTTTGGGATTTTTTTAACAAAAATATTCTTGAGATTGAGACGGAGCTCATGTAGCAAGATCCTGGGTTCAATTCCCAGCAGCTGAAGGAGAAGCAGCTGGGTAGCAGCATGCTCCTGCACCTCCGAGACTCACAAATGGTTTCTAAGACGACTGAGGAGACACTGCCACTGTCCCCACCATGAGATACACACATTCCCTTTCTTCATTACCCTGGACACTTGTGAGCAAAGGACTGACGGGACAAAAGCTATGTTTGAGGAAGACAAAAGCTATGTTTGAGGAAGATCCATTTAGCAGGTGTGGGGGGGGGGTAGCCCTCCAGGTAGCACGGGTAAGAATGTAGAGGACCTTATTAGATATCTTATTAGATATCTTCCTGGAGGGCCCTGGATCTAGCAAGAAGCACACTTCCTCTGGGGCAGAAGCCCTGCTCTTGCTCGTCCTCTCCGGAGCTGAGATCCATCAGTAGAGTTCACAGTCTCCTGATAGTGTGCGCGGGCTGCTAGAGAGCAGCAGCTAAAGACTGGGGGATTCTAGGCCATTTCTCTGGCTCTGTTAAAAGGACCAGGATTCTGAAAAGTCACTGTACATCTTCAGACTAAGTCCTCCTCTATAAATCAGCATTGTCATCTGTCCCCACAGAACTGTTCCGTGACACGGCAGATAATTAACACTAAGTAAGCCGGGTATGGTGGTACACACCTGTCATCCCAGCACTTGGGAGGCTGAGGCAGGACGATCACTGTGGGTTTGAGGCCATCCTGGGCTACATAAGTGAGCTCAAGGCCAGTCTGGACTACACAGCGAGACTGTGTCTTAAGGAAGAAGAAGAAGAAAAAAAAAAAAAAAAACCACTAAATGGAACCCTGGTGCCCATAAAACTAAACATAAACGCCGAGTGCCGCTTGGAAGTAAGAACAGGTGACGCACAGAGCAGGCTGGAATCAGGACTGAACGTGACTGTCCCATACGCTGCTTCCTGGTGACAGCTTGCATCTCACTAAATTTGAAATAAATAGTTTGGTATTAACAGGACTTTCCCCAAACCACTGACTTCCTGTGCATCCCACACAATTAAACAGGGGGGCCCATGGGGAGGAAGACAGGAAGCCCCGGCACGTTTCCTGAGAAGCCACGCCTCCCGCGCAGCCCCATGCGCACAGGTCGTGATTTTGGCATCAGCCGTCCCATCTTGCGGGACAAAGGACTGAGATAACTAGAACTTCTCTGGCTTTCCCACATCGGGGCCAACTGCTCTGAAACGCGCGGATCCCCCGCATGAGTGATTTCAGGAACTGCTGCAAAGCTCCCTCTAGCGAACAAACTTTGTAATGTGGATATCCACGTGCAGAGGCTGAGGTCGCGTGGATCCTTTTGGGTGCTGGGAAGAAGCACCGAGTTTTTAATTTGTGAACAACTGCAAAACAAAGACGAGAGCTGAGAGATGAGGCTGTAACCTTCTCTCTGCGTGTGCTCAGGCTGCTGTCACAAAATGCCACAGACTGGATGGCTTCACCAGAAACTCATTTGTCACAGTCCTGGAGGCTAAGGTAGGAGTTCGGGTGAGGGCTGTCGTCCAGATGGCCGCCTTCAGGTTACAGCCTGGCGTGGCAGCCGGAGGAAGAAAGCTGAGCGCTCTCTGGAGTCCTTTTCCAACGGGCACCAACCTCAGTCCTGACACTTACGTTGTCATGACCTAAATGCCTTGCGGAGGCCCCGCCTCCTAATCCTACTATGTTAGGGAATATATTTCGACACACGAATTGGGGGACAAGAACCACAGGCAATGCACGGCACCCTCCACCCATGTGCGAGAGGAGGTCTGGACCAGCGGTGCCTCAGAAACATCGGTAGAGGAGTAAGTAAATAAAATGTGATACATTGTTTGGATAAAATTCTATACAACTGAAAGAAGCTAGACCTCTATTTCCTGTGTGTGCGCGCGTTTGTGTGTGCATGTGTGCACGGCTACGTCTCAAATATAATACCGAGTTTTTAAAAATGGGGGTTTCTAAATGAGCATTCAGTAGAATAAGTATTTTAGAAACATATTTCATGCATAAAAAATGTTTTTTTTTAAATTTATTTTTTCTTTATTTTTAGGGAAGGGTCTACAGGGTGTTCAGGGTCTGACTACTAGATCTCACTCGTAGTGATTCTCCTGTTTACAGCCTCCCAAGTGCTGGGATTACAGGCCTGCGCCACCACCCCAGTCTCAACTGCTGTCTCAGCTGGCCCTGTGGGGTCCAGCTGGGCACTGTGGGTCCAGCACAGCAGGCCCGGGGAACTCCTGACCCCTGCGCCTGAGCGCTTTAATCCGCTGAGTTATTTGGGTTTTTTCCATAATTTTATTGATAAACAAATAGCAATGAGACAGTTGTAAATCGAATCGGTAGGACAGTTTCAATAATTAACACACTGTATACATTCTTCTTAGCGGTTAATTGCTGTACAAG
>NDGM011075742.1:0-21490 GCA_002564305.1 Octomys mimax
CTTCTTCTTCTTCTTCTTCTTCTTCTTCTCCTTCTTCTGTATTTTAGGGAAGGGTCTATAGGGTGTTCAGGGTCTCACTATTAGATCGGACTTGTAGTGATCCACCTGTTTACAACCTCCCAAGAGCTGGGATTACAGACGTGCCACCACGCCCATTCTCAATTGCCCTCTCAGCATGCCCTGGGGTGGGGCTGCCATGGCAGGCCTGATGATCGAACCCCCAGCCCCTGCGCTTGTTTGCAGGTGCTTTAATCCACTGAGCTATTTGGCCAGCCCTTATATTTGTTGACATACAGCAACCAGGACTACTAGCAACGAAACCTTCTCAAATTGGCATGCAACCAGGCCTGCTTAATGAACATGTTATTCTAATACAGAATAACCTTTGTTAGATATCAAAATATAAAAAATATACTTTAAGTGCAATTCCATGAGTTTTATTTTGCACATTTCCTGTCTCTAGCTATATGCACTTATATACACTTAGCTTCTCAGTATACTATAGCCACAGATTGTACCAATAGACCTGACCATGTGTCTCATAAGATTGACTGCTGGTCACCATGGAAACTCCATGAGGGGATATATATATATATATATATATATATATATATATATATCCCCACAAGTAGAAAAATCTACCCCAAACACGTAACCTGAGGAGTGTTAAGTCAGGTGCATCTTCCATTGAAGGATGGCAATCCTACCCCATGCAGGTTAAGTGAACATTGAAGAAATCAGTATGCAACCAGAAGATGACACCTAAGGCTGTTCCCTAAGAGCCATGGCACAGTGGACTTAAGCAAGGATATGGTTTGTCTTGTTTTATCTATTTATTTTTTCTCTTATTCTTTATCTTTTTTGATATTTCTTAATATCCAAGGTACAGCGTTCACATCCTGAAATCGTGGGAAACAAGGCACTTACCACTGACTGAAGAGACCTTGAGCCAAGCAATATCTTGGAGCTTTGCTCTATGGACTTGAAAGATGCCTCGTCAGGCAACACTGGCCGTGCTGGAGCCAGCTGCCTTGAACAAATCACCTGACACCTCTGGGCTCCTATTTTCTTGTCCATGAAACAAAGAATTCAGTGTGCATCTGCCTGGCAGCCTTAATATTTTTACCAACATATCTGTTATATGCTGTCTTTGGCAGACTGACAACTATAGAAATGGAAAATTTTAGTCCTACCATGCTTTGATAGCAATGAGATGCAGAAAAGAGATGAGTTAAAACAAATAAACATACTCTAGGAAGGCAAGATGACTCAGGTATCGTATTTGTTTCAATGAGATGTATCTGAATGTCCTTTTCAAAAGATAGAACACTATATAAATAGGGTAAGGTGTCAAGACATCTCCCTATCAAAAGATGTGGAATGATAACTCTTAGCAGTGATGAGAAAAAAAAAAGAAGGGATCTGATTGAGATGGAAGCTTGTGGTTTAGAGTGGATGGTGATGAGAACAGGCGATACATTAGAATAGATAATTAAGATGTGATGAATTTCCTCAATGGTACTTACCTCTTTACATTTGCTTCTTCCAAATTTTCACCATTCTTATTCTTTGATCCAGAACTTATGTACAATTTATTTCTAACTTAAGTATAAAGCGTGAGCACAAGACTAATGGATCAGGGAAAGATATCGATGACTACCATGAATTCAACTCAACATCTGTTTAGCAAGTAGCTATTATGTGCAAAGAGGTACTGTAAAAGGTATTGTTCTTATGCATTACCTCTCTGACAAAACTTTTCTTCTGAGTTTTTATAACACTCTACACATTCCTCTAATAGATATTAAATTGAACAATGAGAACTTTGCAAGTTCTGAGCTATACTGCAGTATAGATTAGTGTATGCAGTTCAAGAACATTGAGGTAAGTTAGAAGAAAGCAATTGTGAAGAATTAACCAGTAAAGTCTCTAGGAAACATGCTATCTTTAAATAGAACTTATGGGTTTAGCAGTTTTGACTCAAGACAATAGAAATGGCTGGGTCAAGAGTCAGAAGCAAGAAGACATGAGGCCTGGTTTTAGAGGGGTGGCAGGAACAAGCAGTGTATCATGAGGCAACACACAGAATGAGCCCCTCTAGAGAAGGCCTAAGGAACTGCAGAAGGCTTCTGTCCATGGGTTGAAGCAGACTCCCAGAAGAGACACCAGCTGGAAGTGCTAAGGCAGGAGGAACCAGAGAGCTAAGAGCAGAAGAGCAAGGGAGTCGCTGGATGGGTTCTCTTTCTTACCTAAGCTCCAAAGCTAGCCTTCAGAAGCTGTTTACGGTGGTCAGAAATTTCACTTGCTTTTCTCAGCTTTAATCTTACTGTGTGATCTATATAGATGTTGTAGATGAGTTTATTAAGTGCTTATCACCTGCCAGGAGCCACACTCTGTACTCCACACAACCACAGCCTCCTGTCTATGAATGTAGGGTCCACTGCCCTGTCCTGTGCATCCTGACCCTGCCTGTCTTTCCACTGCCCAGCCTCTCTGCTGACTCTGCCTCTGTCCACAGCATTGCAGACACCAGACCAGGATGGTATCTCACTTCAGATGCAGCAGGATCTCAGGAGTGGGCACTGATTTAAATTGCCTGGGTCATCCTAAGAGCCTGGCAAATTTTCCTGAACCACTGGTGTGACTTCTCCTCTAGATGAGGTCAAATACATTCTGTCTTTTTCTTCATCCTCACTTATTTTCTTCCCTCTGTTCCACCACTCCCTCCTCCCACTTCTCTTCCCTTCCTCTGAATACCTCTGCTCTTCCTGCTCTCTCCTCTCATCTTCTTCGCTTCCCCTTCCTTTGAATAACTCTTCTAGTCCTTACCTTCCTCCCCTCCCTTTACTCCCCTTTCTCATTACCACACTTTTTCATCTCTCTGTAGAACAACATATTTTGTCTTATTTGCTACATCTCTTCCTCCTTCCCTCTCTTCCTTTCCATTTCCTTTCTTTTATCTATCTACCTATCCATTACCAGCTTTTTATTTTAAAGAGAAAGAAATGAAACAAAATTTCAAAACAAGATAGTAGACAATGGCTAATACATTGCCTATTATTGTCTTCAAAGTATTCACTCAGTGTACAAGATATTGACATTTAATTGTCCAAACAATATCAACACAAATCTTTCTTTTCAATGAACTAATAGAAACTAGTAGCGTAGCAATCAAACTATCTTCTATATTTTTTTCTATTTGCTTTTCCTTTCTTTCTTTTCTCCATTCCCCATCCCAGTTTCTCTTTCCTTTTGAAGCTTCTTTCTATCTTGCAATATCTGTTGTACATTTTGTGTCTTATTTCCTCATTCAGCTTCTCATACTAGGGAGACAATACAATGTTTACACATGCGCATCTGCTTTATTTTTCTCTTATGAACATGATCTTGAGTTGCATCCATTAACCAAGGAAAGACTTCAGTTTATCTCTCTTTATGAAAACATCTCAAATATCCATCAACTGAGGAATAGATAAAAAGTTGTGGTCTTTTTATACAATGAAGACTACATCACCACTTCTTTGTTGCCTCTTCCTACTACAGTCCTTAGCATGAAACCCATTTTAATAGATATTGCATACATTTTTTTCCCTCACAGCACTTTGCACAAAACAATTGCACATACAGTAATTGTCTGGATTAAACCAATATGCTTATATATTTGCCAAATAGAAAAGCACGTGCATTTCAACTCTTAAAGAAGACTAGATAGAGAGCAAAGATGGTAGTGAAGAATATGAAGTGTATATCTTTAGACAACAAATTCTGAGTGGGCTAATTACTTCCAGGTGTTTCATGGTGCTGAGATTCAAAGGAGCTTCCTGGCTAATACCCTCCCCTGGAGGAACTGAAAAATGGATTGGGAAAGAAACAGAAAGCAAACACAGTTGTTGTACCTTTGGGTAATTACAGAGTGCCAAGGGAAGCTGAGAAGCAGCCAACAAGAATGTAATCTTATAAGAAAACAATAAAGTAGCACTAAAAGAGGGTAGCTACAATGGTTCATCTTAGGTGTCAACTTGACTGGATTAAGGGATCCCCAGGTAGCTGGTGCAGCATTATTTCTGGGTACGTCTATGCGGATGCCTCTGAAGAGACTGGCATTTGAGTAGGTGGAATAAGAAATATTTGCTTTCACCCAAGTTGGACAAGCATTGTATACTTTCCTGAGGACCTGTATAGAATAAAAATGGAAAGGTAAATTCATATTGCCCCTACCAGAGATAGTCATTCTCTCCTTTCCTTGTACATCAGAACCCCAGGTTCTGCATTTTGGCCTATGTGGTGTGCCAAAATGCAGTTTCCCAGGCTCTTAAACTCTTGTCACCACATTGCACTGCAAGTGTCACTGGTCTAAGGGCTTTGGACCTAGACTGAGTCATGCTAGTGGCTCTCTTGTTTCTCCAGGCTGTAGACAATCTGATGTGGGGCTTTACTGCTTCAATAATCTTGTGAGCCAATTCTTCTACTAAATCTCCTTTTGCCCACTTATTCTTCTTTCTGATTCTATCTCTTTGCAAAACCCTGAGTAATACAGAATCTAAACTTCACAGTACACAATCATATCTAAGGACTGACACCTAAGGATTGCTTTTCACACTATACCCTTTGTCCTGTTATAGCAAATATTTAATAATTACTTACTAAACATGAGTGTTTTAAAAATACCTTTTATAAATAGCAATTAACTGAGCACTATAAATAATATACATTGTTTCCTACTTAATGTGGACCATGCCTTTAATCTTCATAACATCCTGAAGAGATTATATTATTATTATTCCCATTTTACAGGTGAAGACATGAAAATTAAAGAAGTCACAAAAATTGCCAAAGGTTGAAAAGAGATGGACCGAGATAGCCTGCCACAAACTCCTGCTCTCTGTTCCTGCAGGCTGTCTTCCTGGACCAGTGACTGGCATCTGAATTGTAAAGCATGCTCAAGCATTCTATGGTGTGGAGATTTATAGGTTGTTCACTATCTAGCATTCATATGTCTTGCATTATTATAGTTCCATGGAAGGAATAATACCTAACTGTTTAGGAATTCCTTAAAACTTCAGCAGCCTGTTGAAATCACTCCTTCAACAACTAGCTGCCTGTTAAAAGGCACTGGGTTTAGTGCAACTTGATTTTCTTCACTTCTGCCTGTTTCCGACCACGGGACAAAATCACATGTAGTCATCCAAACCATTTGACAACACTGTGTATTTAGAGTATGCATTGTGTGTAACAATAGGATAAAATGTTGAAAAATATTTGATTTGCCAAGTATATGTAGCTTTAAATTAATTTATTGCAATCAATGCTTGTTAATATTTAATGTATTTATATTAAGGCTACCACTTCACAATTCCCTATACATTCAACATTTAATAATCTAGAAATGGTTTATCTTCTT
The DNA here is from genome assembly GCA_002564305.1 of Octomys mimax. NCBI lineage: Eukaryota > Metazoa > Chordata > Mammalia > Rodentia > Octodontidae > Octomys > Octomys mimax. Next base: position 5,402 of record NDGM011075742.1, read on the forward strand.
TAACTCACTGACACTGGATTTGCAATAACTAGTAATGTTAAATGTATTTTTAAAAAATCAATAATAAATAAATGCATAAGCACTTCCCTCCAGAACGCTTCTGATGTTATTTACAAAATTAAAAAAAAGATGACAGACCCATGAGGGACTTTATAACCATTTCATTACCACCTCCCTAATTGCATATAGTGGAACTGCATAATCTGTTTATTGAAATTGAAATCTTCAGAACGGGTCCTCCCCACAGACATTAACAATAAGCATCTCATGCAATAACACAGTACTTAATGTAATATCTACAGTATATGCACCAGGCCTTAACCACTTGCTGGTCCCCCACTGGAATTGAGCATTTTTAACACTCTGTGCTCTACCTTGGTATTCAATTCTATATCTAATTTGCAGGCTGTAAAACACAACAGTCACAGATTACAATAAATACAAAGAAGTTCTAAGGATATACCTGCTGGTCGTAGGATCAGAGAGAGACTATATCGTTTGAAGCAGACACAAAAGGCAATTCTACTTGGAAAATATTCAGGTCCTCAGAAAGATTTGATGATGAAGAAAGCTCTTGTGTTGGATGGGTGCTTCCTGGCCAAGCAACACAAAAGCATTCCTTTGACACCACATGAAGGCATCTGCAACTATGAGGTTCAGAGCTAAAATATCAACTTCCCAAGGCCTCTTTTTCCTGAAGCAGTAATCAGGTAATAGGAGAAAACACTGAATGAGGAGTTCAGAGAATTAATTTCAGTCCTGGATGATCTTTCATGATTTTGAGTACATTACTCAATATCTCTGTGCCTTAAAGTCTCATCTTTCAATAAACAAGATGGAATAGATTGTCTGGAAGATTTCTTCCAGCTATCAGCTCTAAAAATCCAGGACTAATCCTTAAGTTCACTTAGAAACTTTGCCCTATTATCCTTTAACCTGTACTTCTTAAATTTCTGTCTCCTTTTCCAGTAATTGAGTAATTAGAACAGAATCTGCTTTATGATGTCCAGTTTTCTAACCTCCTTTTACACATTTCATCAATTAATCTGAAGCACAGTACTGGACAGAAACTAGACTGATGTGGTGAAGACCAGAGACAGGGCTAAAAGGGTAAAAATCACATGAAATTGCAAATAACTACTGAATAATAGAAAAGCCTCAAAAGTCAATGGACACTCACCCAATCCTTTCACGATCGTTCAGCTAACTAAATGATCTAATGGGAGTCTGTGGTCATGATGGCCTTTTTGCAAAATGCATGTTTAGCTAACACATCATAATCTACTCACTTTAGGCACAGCACCTACATTTCTTAATTATTTATGCTGCAGACCTGGGTCAAGCAAGAAACTCATAAACTGAGTTTTACTCAGTGATTTAGTGCTGGGCATGGACATTTTCTTATACTGTTATTCCCTTATCATCAAAAATGTGTATTTGATATATACTTGTGGAAATGTATCTGATAGTTATTTAGTGTGAGAAATAATTTTGACCTACCCAGTTTAGGGCAGGTACTACAATTTCAGAAGGAGGGAGATAACTTGTCTGAGGTGGAATCCTCAAGGCTTTTGACTATGAATAATATATTGCTTAATATGGGTGGTTGGTAGACTAAGTGTTTGAAATATTATTTATACATTTTATCTGGAATACATAAATTTTTACACTAAAAATTAAATAGATTAAATTTTGGAATTAAATTTCTTCTGTCAAATCTGTTTCCCTTTCAAAAAGTTTGCAGGAGAAAATTGAACACCATTAAATTAAAATATGAATTTATACAGTATGGAATTAGGAATTTGTCCTTTATTTAATTTACCCTTTGATGCAACATGGAGATGTAGCAATAGTAAATCCTACCAATATTGATGAAAACAGTTTAAGACAAATACTGCAGGCTACATTTGAGATAGGTTTGCCAGCAAAGGTTTTCAAAAATGCCTGTAACATCAATGCTTACAATCTGCAAACTGAGTTTTCCTAAGTGGAAATTATACCCTTCCAGAACAGTCCTCAAAGTATCACATTCTTGTTCTCTCTCTTTTCTCAAAAATGGAAACATTCTCTTTTTTCATTTTCAGAGAATTTTAGAAACCAACTCATTCTGACTGGGGTGAAAAGATTTTTAATGCGCTTTCCACCTTCACCCCTTCCTCTCACAAAAAGTTGTTTTGCTGCTAGCAACAACCACAAAATCTTTAGTATAGAACTAAAAAAAAATCAATAGTAATAGGAGAAATAATATTGGTTTGGAATTATCATTTCATTTCAAAAGTTGCTCAGTTTCCTTCAAACCCCCAAACACTTTTTGTTCAATCTGATCTTGCTTTGCCTGTGTGGGTATGAGATTGCTTTATGATGCCATGTACCACACTGGTCTTTTAGAAGTCAGGTTTCAACTTTCACCTCCAAGTGTGATCCTTTTATCGCAGAAAGGAAGGAATCTACACACTGGAGCTGTTTTATCCCATAGGTCTCTCTCTTTTGCATGAATTCTAACTATCCTGAAACTGAAATCAGGAATGAACACAGAGTATCATAGTATAGTATTGGTTGCACAGGGCATATAGAACTATTTTTCTGTTTCAGGAAACATGACATAACCATAAGATATTTCATGAGATAACCATAGAAACACAGCCAGCTTCTCTGCTATGCTGGTTCTCCCAAGCCTCACAGAAAATGATGGAACCATGACCATTTTATGAACCAGGTGACCATGGATACATTCATGGGAACAAAAGTATTGTTTTCTCCAGTGTTGTGATTTATATCTGCCAAGCCCTCAAAAAGTCTTATGTCCTCAGAGGTGGGGCTTTTGGAAGGTGATTTGATCACAGTGGCCCTCATCAGTGGATTCATCCAATGGCAATTTCATGGGTCAACAGGAGGGGGGATATGGTCAGAAGAGGTAGGTCATTGGGGCGTGCCTCTGGAAGGTCTCTGTCCCCCTGGATGAGCTGAAGTGAGCGGCTTTCCTCCTCCAAGATCTTCCATTATGGTGTTTCTTCAGTGCCTGGACAATAGCCAGCCATGGACTGAACCCTCTGAATCATGAGCCAGGGAAGCCTCTCCCCCTTTATATTGTGAATGTCAGCTAGTGTTCCACTAATTCGAAAGAAAGAAAAAAAGCACCCAGCCATCATCTTTCCTTCAACTTGGCCAAGAGGTCATGCCCTCGCCCACACAGCCTTCACACAAAGAAGGGCATGAATTTGTATTTCACTCTGAGTAAGCAACATTTGAAAATAGCCTTGCCCATTATAATTTCTAACCCAATTAATTTTTGCATAATAGAACAGCTGTTAGAAGAATACAAAGCAATTTAGAGGAATCTTAGATGGGATCCTTACCTTTAGGGTCCTGCAGAGCATATCATAATAACAATTTTGTAAAGTGAGCTCTTCAACTGCCAGCAAATAAGCAAAAACTACTATACACTTTTGCTTACCTAGTTCTACAAAAATCTTACATGGGCACCATAAGTTTGGGGTTGAAACAGCTTATATAACAAATTCATTCATTTGGTTTGTTGGTTTGTTTGCTTGTGGGTTTTTCTTTTTTTCTGTACTGGTATTGGAGAATGAACTGAGGGCCTTTATACCACACTACATTCCTATATACTCAGACCTTTTGAGACAGCGCCTTGCTAAGCTCCCCAGGCTGGACTTAAGCTTGTGATTTTCTTGCCTCAGCCTCCCAATACAAAGCAGAATGCAAATCTAGTTCTACTTTCCTCCGAAGACTATGCTTTAACCACTATTTTGGCTAGTGAATGAATCAGCAGCTGAAGACAGTAGTGAACATAGGCCTGACTTTCACTTCACAGATTAACTTCTGTACTTTCAAATCCTTGGCTCAAGAGCTCTCTCTAACACACACTAAAAGAACTCACAAATAATGTATGCTGTTTATTGTGTTCTTAAGCAAATACTACTTATCATAAGCGAGACAATCTGCTTTCATTTTTAAAGGCCTATAATGACCATCATAAAACCAGGTTCCTACTAGGTAATATTCATGCTTATAAAATCTCTCCACCTTCTTGTATATATTGTACATGGAAGAATACATTGTTAGAAATCCTTTGTCTTTATTATCAGTGGCGAGGATACCCAGCTAATCTGCCTTTTCAGCAACCAGTATGAGTGAGCACTTTTGTCAAAGTGCGACCCTGATGACCCAAAGGCCAATTGTGGTACTGCACTATCTCGTCAAGATGGCAAGAACTCAGCTATTGATTTTTATATTCCCATTCTTAGAAAAACAAGCAGCATATAAAGATGAAGCGGAGAAATAATTGAACAAGCACTACTACAAATTTATTTGACCTGATGAAGTTTAAGAAAACCCATCAGGCTAATGATCTTACTTATTCCTTTCTTTTAATTAATCCTTTAACTATTTGTCAGGTACAGTAGTAGTTCTGAGGTCACATCGATTTCCTTTCACTGATTTATTCTGAGACAGAAATATTTCAAACCCTTTTGTTGACATATAGAATCCCTGGATAAAAATACAGTTATTTGACAATGGCTTCTTACAGGTTTTCATGATCATAGTTTCCTTAATCCTACTCAAGTGTGGGAGGCAACCACTTTGTAGCAATGTCAGCAGAAGCCTCCATGTCTTGTAGCCTTGCTTGGTCCAGGGGTGGTATAAGGTGTGCCACATCAATCCCAGCTTGGTGTAATGAACAAATGTTACTGATTCAAATACAGATCAATGCATTTTTTTTAGAGCAATAGAATCTATCATTGGTGTCGAATGCTCAGAATTGAGCTTCAACTGTCTAAGATTCATGGTGATGATAAGGAAAATAATATTATAATAATAATATTTATATTCTTTTTTCCATCAGCTTTTCATTAGCTGCTAGTTTTGACACTGCGTCTGTGCAAACCACCTTGTCCAATGCTCATCACGGCAGAAATCTTTGCTCATTGGCTAAAAGCTGATAAACCTGCCAAAAGCCAGTGCTTACCTCTTTCCCTAGAGATCATACTCGAGCAAGCGTAAAAGAACATAACTCTGTGAGTTTTCTTACCCAAAGTGACAGGCAGGCCAAGAACAGAAGATCTCCGTTTGCTTAACTCGGCGTGCTGGATTTGGATGATTTAACTATATATAAAGGCAGCACTAGGTTGATTTGAAAGATACATTTTATCAAGTTGTCAGCTTTCCAGGGCCAACTGTTTCAGAATCACTTATAAGTAAACTAGAAAATGATTTGGATTGTAGGAAATTTAAACCTTACTTTCCCAGAATGTTGCAGCAAAGAGCTGAAAAATAGACATAGAATCAAACTCTGAAATTAAAGTGTCCTGAGTGTGTGTCACTGGCAGTGAAATGTGGTATGGCCTGATGGATTGGAAAGCAGGATGTGGAGTCAGGGGACCTCGGAAGTGACGTCCACTCCAGCAGCAGATTATGAGTGACCTTGGTAATCTCAGAGAGGAGAGGAGACGAGAGCTCTAGGGCTCATGCCTGTCCCTCCCCCACTAATCTGCCTACTTGCTACTCCCTAAGGGTAGGTAGGACACTCTGGCTACAGAACTAAGAAACTCAGTGACATGGGGACAAAGAGGAGAGGGTCAGACCCAGCAGAGAATTACAATGCCATGCCTCCCTTCCAGCCCTGTCCAGCTGCCAGGAAGAGAAGGAGGAGCCACTGGGGACAGAAAGTCTCTGTGTCAATGAAAATGAGCAATTACTAAAATACCAGCTAGTGTCATTTATCCACTCAGAAACTCTCATGGTAGCTGTGCCCTTGGTTCACTCAGGAAGTCTTTGAGAAGGATTAATCAGGAGCCCACTGAACAGGACTTCTTTAAAGACTCCCAAGTACCTCAATGACAGGAATATTCCTCATATTTCTAGGCTTCTATTTTAGCTATAACCTTACTCTACTAAAATTCACAGTAAACTGCATTTTTAGCCTTAAACACACACACACACACACACATAACCATTGTGGACAATGTTCTGGACAATGTTGCTAGCCACCTCTTTCTCTATTCTGTGCTCTTCTGGCTACCAAAGCAAGGTCAGAAAACTCTGGCACTACTCCCATCCACACCCCAGCGAGACAAACTATCCTGACAATCTTGAGGTGCCACAAGGCACAAGGATAATAATAACACATGGCCCTGCTGACATTGTATTTCAAGAGGGCTACCTGCATCCCATTCCTTATACATTCCCAACTCCCATTCCCTGCTGTGGTTTTGGATCCAATAAACCTAGAACCCTCTCTCTGTGTTGTCACATCTGTGCACAGTTAAGGACGTGGGATTATTCACAAAAGCCCATTACAGCCATGACACTGTATCCTAAGGAATTATGTGAATCCAGCATTTTCAGAAGCCACATATCTTCCTTATTGGAGAGCTAGATAAAAATAGAAGCCACAAGGATAGGATCAGGCTTGTCGCCTTTTTAAAAGAAAGGGTCATAGATATTGCACTGCCATTGGATGGCAGGGGATGTGTCATAGAAATCTCTGTACAGCAAGCTCTGTGAAGCTCAATTTATCTAGTTCAGGAGAACTGAGAGCTACATCAGCTTGTCAGGGATTTGAACTTGCGGTCCCAGGGACTCCTGGTCTAGGGAAGCTAATGGGGAGATGACTAAGTCATTGCCACTAGCTAATGGGCCCCCAGAGAGGATTCATGTGATCAGAATGATTTATTGATTAATGGTGACCTCTAAAACTACTTTAGGACAGGCATTGGAAACATAAAACCTCTTTTACTGTGCAATGGCTCAGGCTGCTTTGTAAAATGCCATGTGGGACTGAGATCAATCATTGCTAGACCTTGCAGCCTCCTGACTTCCCTCAGGAAAAGAATCTTCTAGAAGAGGCAGAAATCCCATGTTTAATAGCAGAGAAAGCAAGGCCACTCAGCGTTTATCTGGGATCATAATGAGCACTCAGAGGACAGAACTCCCCACTTCCTATAGAATGGAATATTTCTTTGAAAATATGAGGTAGAAAGAATCAACTACACATAGTTCACAAGACATAAATCTCTTCACTAGAAAAAAAGTCATAACTTCAATTTTATGCATTATCTCACAATTTTTCAAAAGGTATCATGAAGTTTTGACACAGAATTCCAACAAGCATAGTGCTAGAGATATCTCAATATTCACATAGGTTAATTAGTAGAGAAGAATCTATAGATGTGATGAGGACCTGAGAGAAACAATAAGAAATAGAGCAAAATAAATGCATCCCATTGTGTAGAATGCCAACTCAAAAAAACTTCTGCAAGAGGCTGGCTTTTCTTCCATCTTTTCCTGGCTACTCCTGCAAAGTTTCTCTTCATCAATAATGACCTATCTCTCCTGAATACTTAACTTCTCTACTAGAACTCTCTTCTCAAACCTTTACTGCCAAAAGCTGATCCCTCCATCTTTCCCAAAGATCCCCCTCCAACCATTTCTACTCTTCTTTGGAAAAATTATTAGCTGTTTTGCACCTATGACCAGATCCCTACTCATCCCTGCCACACAATGTTTCCCATCACCATTTGGCTGAGAAGACCTCTGGAATCAGACATATACTCAGAATGCCCAGTTGTCCATGCACTGGAGATCTTAATTTACACATATTCCTTAACTTTTTTCATTGTTTCTCTTTGGCAGTTGGATTGATGACAGGATACCCTAATGTAATTGCTGTAGGGATGGGATGATTTGATCATGTGTCCAAAAAAGCACTCACTGCTACCATGATATGTGACCAATTGCAATTGTGTTGGCCATAAGTCATCAATTCCACATGAGTCAAAAATGAACCAACCCACTGGAGTTCAGTGGAGTGAGAAGGCCAGGACAGGTCTTGGGCTCCAGAAGGGAAGTGGGGGAAACCAGCTTCTCAGAGGTATGACCTTGCCATGCCTGCAGTACCCAAGAAGAATACAGGCTTGGGAAATGGTAAAGAATTTTTTGTACAAATCACATTAAATGACCATTTTCTCCAAGATCTCCTACCACAAAGGAGATATTTAGAAGGAAAACTGACCATTTCCATGGTGTATTAGAAATCCAGAGACTGTGCAAACCATGAGAGATACTAAGGTGTGCCAGACCATAGATAAGCCATGGGGTAATTACTCTCCAGTGACCACCACCACTTATTGATATTCTTTTTTTAAATAAGGATATTTTATTGTCTCATTAAAATATCACAGATTGGCTTTACAATCTAGAATCTTGTTTCTGTGGCTGGATTCACTCTTGGATCTTACTCATCTGGCTGCTGAACTGTTCTCTTTCCAGAAACGTAGTACCATCCAAACATTTTCTGATATCCTTGTTTTTGACTGTTTGTGGCTTGCTGAATCAAAGCAGCTGAATTTGAAACAAGCTCAATCTCATTTCCTTCAAGGATTAACTCATCTTTCTGGGCTTGAGATACTGAGCAACAACACCTGCCCTCATACGAACTCAGAGAATGTATTTTTCATCCAAGAAATTCCGGATGTCGACAAGAGACCCGTTCTCCTGAATAACGACGTTGATGGGGAAGTGAGCATACACAGACCTCACCTTGTAATAGAAGCCCAGCGTGACCCCTTGATCATGTTCTGTGTATGGCTACAGATAGCGCGGACAGTTGCCAGCTCCTTTCTGTTTCCCCACCATTTGTCAATCCGGAGCCTCTTCTTCTTCTTCCCAAGGGGACTGCGTTCCACAGTGATGTGGTTGAAGTCCCTCCGGAGGGTTCCTCTGGGGTCCTTCACAATAATTGTGCAGCCTTCAGAGTGACGTCGACATTTTCTGGAATGTCGACAGTCTGATTGCTAAGAACGGTCTTCATTCTCGCGGGAGATTTGGCAAAGAGCTACAGATATTCTTTAAACAGCAATTTTCCAAACAGTCTAGATATTTATGTACAATTTGGGGACAGATAAAACATGAAAAAATAGCGAAGAAAAGAACCTAAAATAAACTGAGGGAAAGCACAACTAATTCTAAGGTCATCGACAATTTAGAGCTCTGGGGGAACTGCAATCAAAATCAAAGGAAATACAACTCTACCTTATGATTACTAGATTTTTCCAGTTATTCAAAAGTGATACATTATGCAATATAAGAATTTTGTTTTAAATAGCAGACTCTTCTAGCCCAACATGATTTTATTTCTGATATATGGCAGTATGATCTAGATAGTCTCTATCAAAAATAAGCTTTTTCATGTACTGTACTTATTCCACAACTTGTCTCAGAAGCTAAAAGAATATAGCAGTTTTCTTTTTATAAAAGGTAAATTCTCTAAAGGTAGAGCCCAAGTTGCATTCAATTTTGAGTTCTCAGTGCTTAGCACCTAGTAGGTGCTGGATACATATTTGAAGAAGGAAGTATTCAGATGTGGCAAGCTGTTTGGCTTGTGGAGTTATCCTCATACTTAAGCCCCCTAAATATGTCAGCCTCTTTTGTCCACTTTCCCAGAGTCCCTTGCTTTTACTGTTGAAATGCTTTGAAGATTTCTCAGGAACTCATGGTCTTCCTTTGTTAGTGAACCTTTAAGAAAAGGTCATGATAAGTGATGTATTTGTTCAGTAATACTCCCACATAGAGTGGAAGAATTAATTCAAGCTTAAACTCTTCAATCTAACAGTCCAGGCTCTCAATGAAGCTTTTCCTTTCACCCCCACCCTCAGCCCATTTCCCTTTAGCTATTCTTTGTGTGTTTGAAATTGCAGAATTCTGCCTAACTCAATCCTGGGGACTCCAAGGCAGATATAAACCTGTACTCCTCCATAGTTCCCAGCTCTCTTAACCCTTAAGTGACTCTTACTCCTTGAATATCCATTTCTGGCTAGTCAGAACATGATTTATAAGGAAGACACAGTTTGGGAAAACATTGAATTTTTATTTTCACATAGAAGACTTTTTTACTACTTACAAAATTCTATGCCTTTTTTGAAATTTGTACCGAGGAACTTTCACAGACCTTCATTCATCAGACAAACCCAATTCCAGCTAGCCTCTCCGGCAAACTCCCTCAGCAATTCTTGGCAAGTTCTACATACACATTTTATATGAGTTCATATTGGTTGTGGAAACAAAACACCTGAAGGAGACTAAATTTATAAAGAAAAGATGTTTATTGAGCACACAGTTCTGAAAGTCCAAGGTCATGAGGCCAGCAATGCTAGGAGTGTGTGCAGGAGGGAGGAATTATACCAGGTGACAGGAAACCAGAGGGAGAAGGAGGGCCCATGGTCCTTCCTGTGGATACTTTCCCAGTCTTCCTAAGGACCCACCCTGTTTATCACCCATTACCTCTCACATGTTCACACTGGGGACCAAGTTCCAATACACAAGTTCTAGAGGAACGTATGACAGCTGGCACCCAGTGTATTTTATCTCCTTAATTAGACTACAGCCTTACAGATGAGCTCCATGTGCATATCTTCCTGATTCACATGCAAACAGAAGTCTGTTAGAACTAAATGAATAGAATAACTGGGATGCTCATTTCATTTCATGAAACCACCCAGTCTCTTTACCAGCCTCTCCTAGCTCTACATTTTACTAGTAGGATGATCTACTCAGAGACCACCAGAGATAAGGGACTCCCTAATATCCCTTTCATATTCTCCTCCAAACCAAAGCCATTTCAGATCTTGAGACTTTCTTTACAAAATTAAGGCATTTACTGAGTTGTAACTAAGGGCAGGGGTTTATGTTTGTTTATTTTCTTCCATTCTGTAGCCTCAGCATTCAGAACAGAGATGACACACACAACAATTCCATAAAAATAAGTTGAATAAATAAATGGTTACTTTAAATGTGTTAGATGAGCAAATATCTTTGTTTCTATGAATATATATATGCTTATGCATTTTTAAATATTTCTAAAAGCACATGACATATGGAACATTACATATAAAACTACTAATATTAGCAGAGATGGGTGAATGAGAGTAAAGGAAGTGGTGAGTGCTATAAAAGTTTTACTTTTATATAAGGCAAAAAAGATGATAAAATGAAGAAGACATTAACCAGAAATACAAAGTTCTTGGGCTAGGACTAATTGATTGGTTGATTCATTTTGGGCATTTTGTTTTCTTTTGTTTTGTTTTTGCAGTAAGAGAGACTAAACCTAGCACCTTCACACTTAGTTACAGGAACACTATTATTAGTATCAGGATCACTATCAATATCAGAATTAGTATTTGAGACAGGGTCTCATTGAGTTGCTAAATTACCCAGCTGGGCTTGAACAGATACTGTCTCAGCATCTCAGCTGAGATAATGGACATACACTACTACACTCAGATATGAAGCTGATTCATCGGATTTCTGATAGCCTAGAGTTTTATAACTCAACAACAAAAACATCAATAAGAAAGAAAACCAAGGGCGTATGAAGTGTGCTGGAAAACCTAATTTCATTGTTGCTGAGCTATATTAAGTAATAATTTTGTTTCTAAAAAGCAGTTGTCTTTTTCTCTTTTCATTAGTTACTAGAATTAATTCTTTCTCTTCCTTTAAAGCAGACTTGCAGCTAAATACACAGAGACAACTACAAGGTTGTAAACAACTTTCAGCAGTTCATCATCACCTCTTCTGCTTCACAGATGGGATCAGCACCACAGCTCAATGATGACATGAACCTTTTTTCTACAGGCCTATCATGTGACATTCTTCAAGAGAGGAGAAGACCTGTACTTCTCCACAGAGGCAGAAGATAGGCTTCCAGCCACACCTCCAGACCTCTGTACTTCAGTACAAACCATTTGCATTTCACAAAATGGGACAAGAAAGGGGTCATACATTAGAAATGTTTTGGTGTTTGGTTAGGTGACCAAGGTTTGCTTTGTTTTTGTGAAAATACTCTTAATCTTCTTAACAGCATTCCTGAATTCCACCTATAAACACATTTTTTAAGCAACACAAACATTTATTCTGCTTATCATTGATAATGCATTGTGGAACTAAGAACAGGAATTTAAGACCATATTATCTCATTTTTTTCTGCAGTGCATTAATATAGATGCTTTCAGAAAATAGGACAACCATTTAGGGTAGAACTAGAAAGCATCAAAGATCTCTTTTAAATATAAAAGAATATGGGACGACCTCAGTAAAATGAGGTCATCAGTATTTTGAAGAACAAATAAATCACAGAACTCTATGGTTAGGCCTTTCTGACTTTCTTCATCCTAATTCCAACATGTGAGGAGGTCCTGATATCAGGGTGTGAGCTGAGATTTGAAAAAAGTCCTAGGCAGATGGTAGATGGAAGGCTTTGCCCACAGAAAAAAGGAAATTTTCCCCCAGAATCCTGCTGACTGCTTCCTGATACTTGAAATCCCAATCAAGTTGCTTCACAAAGACTTTATCTCTAACTTGGACATATGGTGAAGAAGGGTGAGGTTTTACACTGGTGGCAAGGTCAACTGTATTACTCTTGAGCCAAGAAAATAGGGGACACATGTGACACTTGGAGGGCCACAGAACACAGGTGCAGAGTCAGGGCCCAGAGGCCTATGTGGGGCCAGCGAAATAGCTCAGCAGATTAAAGCAACTTCAGGCAGGCACATGGGCCAGGGGTTCCATCCCTGGGCCTGCCATGCCCGCCTGGTCCCCAGGAGTATGCTAAGACAGCAATTGAGGCTGAGCATGGTGGCATGTGCCTGTCATCCCAGCTCTTGGGAGGCTGTAAACAGGAGATCACTATGAGTCTGATCTAGTAGTGAGACCCTGAACATCCTGTAGATCCTTCCCTAACCAAAAAAAAAAAAACCAAAAAAACAAAAACAAAAATAAAACAAACAAAAAAACACAGAGGCCTATGTGGATGAAGCAGGAGTCCTCGCAGCCAGAGGCAGGGGAAGAGGACTCCATGACCTTCTGGTGTGCACCTCCACACTGTCAGTTTCTTGACCAGCTTCTGATTCTGTACCCAGCTATCTAGTCATTGCCGCAGGCCTGCCAGAGGATCTGGCTATATCTCTGTGCACTCAGGGTAAGTCACAAGTGTCTGAGCAGAGCAGAAACACATCTGTCCACTTCCTCTCTGCAGTAGGCAGAATAACATCCCCTTCCTAAGCTTTCCTCTTCCTTCTCCTGGATCTTGTGCACTCTGTGAGGAAAGAGGTCTCTGTAGAGGTGAGAAGGTCCTGAGATAGGGAAATCATTTTGGTTTATCTACATGGACCCTGGAAAGAGGGAAGTAGAGAAGGATTTGAACACACACACACATACACACACCACACACACACACACACACACACACACACAGAGGAAACACATTGCAGAATAAGGCAGGAGTGACATAACCACAAACCAAGGAGTGATAGCAGCTGCTAGAAGCTGAAAAAGGCAAAAATTTGCAAGATACCCCAAAGGAAATGCAACCCCTACTTTGATTTGAGACTTCTGGCTTCTCAACTCCAAGAAAGTAGTTCCTGTTTTAAACTCCTCAGTCAGTGACCCAAGCATCTCTGTGCCTCAGCCATTCTGGAACTAATTGCAACTTCCTCTAAAAGGAGGTTCGTTAGCCCCCAGCCCTTACCACATGCCATTTCCTCTGCCAAGAGACTCTTATCAACCCCAAATCAGGAGATAAAAGGATGCTAAGGCAGAAAACGGAAATAAACTTTGATTCTGTGCCTAGGTTGGTAAAAATACCATGCATATATTATAGCCCTATCTTAGCTCGTATCATGTTGCTGTAACAGAATACTTAGGACTGGTGAAGTTATAAAGGAAAGAAGTTCACTTAGCTCACAGTTCAGTTCTGGAAGTGCGCAGGCATGGTGGCAGCGCAGTGAGGTTCTTTCTGTCAGAGTGCATTGTATGGCTTGCTCTGGTATGTCTTCCTCTGTTAGAGGGTCAGCAGTGCCACCATGGAAGGTCCTACTTGGACCCTCCGTGATCCTAATTACCTCCTAAAGCCACACTCCAAACTCATTAACCTATGACTCTTCCAACACATGAGATTTGAGAAACACAGTTCACACTATAGCAAGCTCTTACACATTTACAGTTTTCCATCAGTTACAAAGAGCATCTCCCTCTCCCATTTGGATCCTCACAACGACTCAGTGGTATAAGAAAGTGTAGGTATGAGAGTACTAAGGCTCATAAAGTAGGTCTCCTGACAGCCATTAATGATAGTATTGGTTTCTGACTGTGACTGCAATGCTCTTTCTACTATGTATGTCCTCCAATAATGGCATCAGCATCTGACTCTAAACCCTCATTCAAGTCAACCAACCATTAATTGTTCTTAAGTCTTTCCTACAAGCAGAACAGCCATTCAGCAGATGCCAGACTCTGATGTCTTTCCAGAAGAATGAACTTGCAAATCAAGCAGTGGAAACTCACAGACCAAACCAGGAACACATGTTACTTCTCTCCCATCCTCTCCTGGTACTAAGAAGCAACACAGAACTACTCTACAACCTGCCCTGCTTCAAAGAAATCCTCCTTTGCATGCACAGTAAAAGCACTCCCAGGCCAGTTTCTGACTTGGACATCATACAGGAGGACTAATCTGAGCTAATAGTAGCAGAAATATTGAGGTTTGAGTGAGCCAGAGCTGCCCAAAATGGGGCAATGAGGCTTTTAGAAATTTACAAAAAGTGAAATAAAACATATAACAGAGTTTTTGTTGGAAGAGCTTCTGTGGAAAACAACAATAACAATAACAACAACAATAACACCTGGTGGTTGCTCTTATAGGTCAGGTAGCAGATAATACCAGCAGAGAAGAGGAGAGCTACATGGGGACTCCTAAAATCTATAGCAAAACACTACCTATTAGCACCAGACTGATCCCCTAAGCTCTGTCTCCCAAGATGCAGGCTTTTTGAGGCAAAATCTGTTTCTCATACCATACATGAATGAAGGCAGCACAAGCAACCTCCCCAGTGCCTCCATCATGTAGGAATTCTCATGGTTCTATCAGAGAGAATAACTGCTTGGCAAACTGCCTGGGATGGGTAAGATGGAACAGCTTCATGCACAGAGCTAGCTTCATGATATGCAGGGTGTTGTGCAAAATAAAAATGCCTTGTTCAAAAATTAAGAAGTTTGAGATTGTGAGAACAGAACATTAAGCCAAGTGTGCCCCTTCTGTGCTCAGGCCTGTGTGTCTGCATGGGGGGGATCCATATCTCTGACCCTGCAGTGAGTGAGAGCCCCTTCCCCTGACCAGGGATAAGTTATAACTTGCTGGATTGAAGCAAGAGGAGCTGGGGGAGGAAAGACTCTCAGATTGCTCCTCATGATGTGAAAGAGAAAGATGTGGGGCAGGGAAGTGTTTCCCAGTCAGACTACTGAAATGAAAGGATTCTGTTATTAAAACATATGAAATATAATAGTCCCATCACAGGTCAGCAGCTCTGCCAATAAACTTGCACCCTCTCATTTCTCACCAACACCTACCAGTAGTAAGTATAATGCTATCCTCATTCCATAGATGAGGAAACTGAGGCTCACAGGACTCAATTTTTCCCCAAGGACTAAAGTCTAAATGCTTTGTTTCTATTCACTTCATTATACTTGTCTTTTCCACTGAACAAGCTGTGGAAAAAATATCTGGTAGAGTAATGGCAAAATATCCCAGATCCTGGTACACACTGTTCTAACTACACTGCCTAGAACCTTCACATAGCCTAGGACTTGTCTTTGAAATATAAGCAAACTTTCTTTGACTTGACCTTTAATTCTCAGCACAGCACCCACCTTGCTTGCTTATATGACCATGATACATTCTAGTTTCTTTTAGAACAAGCATTACTCCATTTACTTCATCTCCCTATAGCTTATTTTTCCACTTTTCATAGTATTTTAAGTTTTTATACTTTCACATTTTGGTTTCATCAAATCAACCTGGTACTTCTGTGTGGATTTTGATTGCAATTATGTAAGAACTATTAATTTGGGGCTACAGCATCATTTTGTTTTATAGTACTCCCATCCAAGAATATAATACACATTTCCACTTATTCAAATCTTTTTCTCTATTGTTCAATAAAGCTTTGTAGTTTTCTTAATACCTTTCATCTTTGTCTTCTCAATGTGTACCATTTCTAATGTCTTATCAATTATTATACT
>NDGM011075755.1:0-16553 GCA_002564305.1 Octomys mimax
TCACTACTAGATCAGACTCATAGTGATCTGCCTGTTTACAGCTTCCCCAGAGCTGGGATTATAGGCACGCACCAACACACCTAGTCTCAATTGCCATCTCAGTGCACCCTGGGGTTGGGGCTGGCACGGCAGGCCCAGGGATCAAACCCTTGGCCCCTGTTCCTGCTTGCAGGCGCTTTAATCCTCTGAGTTATTTGACTGGCCCTACGGTCTTTATTATGTTGAAACAAGTCTTTCATACTGTAAATCTTTACAATTTTTATATGTTTCACTTTGGTTAGAATTGGATTAAAATAGCTCAGCAGATTAAAGTGCCTGCTTACAGGGGCTAGGGGTTCAATCCCCGGGTCTGCGTGCCAGCCCCACTCCCAGGGCGGGCTGAGCCAGCAATTGAGACTGGGTGTGGTGGCACACGCCTGTAATCCCAGCTCTTGGGGGACTGTAAACAGGCAGATCACTATGAGTCCGATCTAGTAGTGAGAACCTTAGTACCCTATAGACCCTTCCCTAAAATACCAAAAAAAAAAAGAATTGGATCTTGTTTCTGCTACCTTAAACCCTAAAAACAGTTTATAGGAGATGTAAGCATTAGAATTAGGGAGAATATGATGATTTGTCTATAGCTAGTTATAAATTTTTTTATGGATTTTCTAAGCATAACATCCACTCACTCAGTGAGTATTTATTGAATATCTACTATGTACCAAGTATTATGAATAGAGTTGAGAAATCAGCAGTATTCTTATTCAAGTTTACTTTTTTATTTTTATTTTTTAAAGAATACAAAATAGTAATTAGAAATGATATGAAATTTCACTAAACAAAGTAATAGGAATTCAACAATGGTTGCTGTGCTGCATGATGCTATCTTCAAATTAGTTGTTTAGGTTACCAGATAGAAATGTGCAAGATTGGTTTAAAGAAAAAGGCAAAAGTAATAACAACAAAAAAGTTATAAGCAATTGGGAAAAAAAATGAATGAAAAGAAAAAAAATTTAAGCATTGTCTGCTCCTTTCAAAAGACCAGCAGAAACTGGCAGTATACTCATCCAAATTATCCTGCATCCTGCATATTTGCCTTAGCTCTTTGGTTACTATTTAAATTAAAGATAATTACTTTTAGATGGACATGAAAGTGGTTCCTTCTTGAGTTAATAAATTCTCAAGAAAACATGAACACTTATGAAGAACGAACTAGTGTGTCATATTTCACTTAGGAAAAGAATAAATTACATTTTCAATATTCTCCATAGGGAATAGACTTGATAGGCGTCAGGAATATCCTGTTCATCTAAGAAATGGCTGAACGAGTCCAAAAGCTTGACCTAGTGCTTCATTTGACGGTCATAGAGAGGCTCTGTTAGAAATGTGTGATTCAAATATACATATTTCCCATATCCAGTATTCTTCCAGAATTATCTGTGATCTCTGGGATCTTTCCAAGATGGGCTGTTACATATCAGCAAGCCTGCTGGCTCCCATCCACTAGTCGCATGTTCTATTCCTACCAGCCACAGTATTGAATAGATAATAAACCAGAAGAGTAAGGCATGAATCCTGCCCATGGTAGAGAGCAGCTAAAGCTAAGACTGTGCTAGAGACTGCTCTTGGGTTCTTTCCAAGATCCCTTGAATGCCATAAGCATAGTCTCGGCCCAAATGTGCTTATCAGACTTGTGGTCTTGAAATTAGAGAGCTTTTAACCTGCTTACTAGAATGGTGTTAACAAGTGACAAAATTGTGACCTGACAGTTTTATGAACTGTTGTCACAGAAGCTTTGGTAGAAATTAGTAAGACCAGCGAATTTACTGGCAAGATTAAAATGACCTGTCATAAGTTAAATATGTATTTTAAGAGATGCTAACTTTCATCAAGTTGACGTGAGAGAGCACCTTCATTTGGCATCCACCCCTGCACATCGCTTGCTCTAACCTCTTTAGCTACTCTGTCTTCACCTGTTTTGTGGGTTCACCTCTTCTTTATAGCTAATGAATACAATAGTACGGCATGTGTGAAGTCACTCCCAGGCCAGGCCTCCTCTTACCGAGGGTCTCCGAGGCAGTCTTCTCCCTGAGTATCAGCAGTTGCGCGCCATTGGCAGGATTCCAGCCGATCTCTTCAGTCTCAGCTCTGTTCTGAGCTCCAGGCCCAGCTGCCTCCTCGGCATCCCCACATGTCCAAGATGACCTTTCTGATCTTCTCTCACTGGGTTGTCCAGTGTTCCTCGAGTAATGGAATAGCAGCGTCATGTATCCATCCGGTGTTGCACATGAGAAAGGCAAGCTGTCTTCAGTTCCTTCTTCTGCCTGCCTTCCTTCTATTGTGTTCCATCCACAATCCTGACAGTGTTGCTCTTCTTGTATCTCTTGACTGTCCCTTCCTGACAGTTTGTCTCCATCACTTGTCCCACGTCCTGTCTGTCAGCCTCATTCACCTGGATCATTGCAGTGATTCTTTCCAGAATTACCAAAGCACTAAAGGAATGCAATTGACAAAGAGATCCACTTGGAGTGACATTTACTAAACTGCAAGTAATAAATGCCTTAAGGTTCTGTTCCAACAGAGCACAAAGATAGTACAGTATTCTTCTGGGTGGGCTTCCCGGGCCTCCAACTCTTCCAGGACGCCCAGGCTTCAGGCCTGTTGCAACTTCCTGCCCTACTCTTGTATCAGCTAGTGACACTTGCAACCAATTTTACACGCTGGAGACAAGAGTCTTTTCACAGTAGATCTCCTCTGACTATATTCGCCATTCATTCTCAGTACATTTTCCTTGTTTCTTTTCATTTTCCCCAGCTTTTTAACATTGGAGTTGTCCCAGTTCTCAATTGTCAGGCCTCTTCTCTTCTCCAGTGACTTCTGCTCCGTAAGTGATCTCATTCCGTCTGTTCCATGGCTTTGGATACATCTGTGTGCTACTTCCTGCTTTATGTCTTAAGCCTTTACTTCTGCCTCACACTCCAGACTTGTATCTGTCAAATATAGATCTGCTTAAATATCTGTATTTATAGATACTCAAATCCCTAGTTGGATTTCTAATAGACATCTCAGATCTGGTGTGTCCAAAACAAAACAGTTTTTACTCCCAAACCTGCTTCTCTCTCAGTGTTCTATCAGTAAGAATTATTCCTTTATTCCAGTTAATGAGGCTAAGACCCTTGAACCCATCCTGGAGGCTTCCCTTTCTCTCATGTTATGCCTCCCACCATTAGCATCTCAGATGTTTTTACCTTTGAAGCTTATCCTGAACCTGACCACTTATGACCTGTGCTCTCCTGTTACCACCTTGATCTGAGCCACGGTTGTCTAAATCCCAGCCGTTCGCTCCCATCTGTTTCCCCATCCCCTAGTCTATTTTCAGCACAATATGTAGGGGGATCATTTTAAAAGAGAAGCCAGATAGCAGCCCTCCTTTTTGCAAAACCTCTAAACTTTCTTGCCCTCTGGGGTAAAAGATGGCATTATAATCACCTTGTTTGACCTGCTCCCTGCTGCAGTGTTGACTTTTTCTCCCAGATGGTTCCCATCGACCTGTAGAGGTTCCTGCAGGCCACTAAGCAAGCCCTTGCTCCGGGCCTTTGCCCACTGTCTTTCCTCAGCCTGGTTATCCACAGAGCTGAATCCCTCACCTCCTTTAGGTTTCTGTTCCAAGGCCGATTGTCCATGAGTCTTTTTTTAGTCCACCCTGCTTGAATAGACTGCCTCTCTCACTTGTCCTTAGCTTTCCTCCCTCAGCCTAAAACCTTGTCTCTTTAGTGCCTTGCAAGTACAAAGTGTATGTTTTATCATTTTTCTGTCTTCTCCCACCAGTAAACACTGAAGGTAAGGGTTTTGGTCTGTTTCCATCACCCTGATTTTCTGGATCTTTGTAGGGGGGCAGTCTTGGTAAATCAGTGCTCAGAAATGATGGCGCTCATGTCCAGGCGTAACATACTTCCACTGTCCTTTGGGTAGTGACTCAAGAAGGAGCAGGACATCTGGGTCTGGCCTGGCTCACTGGCTGAGACTCAGTTGACCTCTGCCCAGCCTGTTGGTGTTTCCTCAAGCCTTTGTTAGGGTCCAGCCTTTGCGCTGTTCTACCTGGAGACCATAGTTTCCACCTTAACGCCTATCTGCCTGGTGTCCCCTAGTCTTCTTTATGTGTCAGTCCTGGATGTGGGGAAACCTCTCCCAACAGCGTGGCCCTGCCTTCCTGAATAACGAGTGAGAGCTGTGCAGGCAGCTATGTCATGTTGAGAAGGAAGGGAAAGTGATCCTGGAGGAAAGTAGCGCGTTATTTCATGTATGGCAAGCTACTAAAACTAACATATGAATGTCTAAGAATAAAATTAATTTAAAACAGAGGACCATGTTTTACAGTTGCTTGAGGTAGGAGAACAGTAGATGATTCATTATTGTGATTAAAGGACACACAACTACAGGAATGCCCATCGGAAGGCCTTGTTAGCTTTGAGCTATTCCCTTCCTTACACACTTGTTTTACAAGGAATGAATAAAGACAACTGAGCAAATGTAGTTGTGGTTCTCACGCTTTGAACGGTGATGGAGAAAACATTGCTTTATATGCTGACTTTTTAAAAAGTGCTACTTGAAAAAACAAATGTTAGGCTTACACAGTTGTTGCAGTATAAACAACTGTGTGTTGGAATATAGTAGGAAGTCTTGTTCCATACACTGAAGTTTTGGGGTTTTAGCCTTCCATCAGAATCACCGCAGACGGTGAGAATGTTTCAAAGAAAGCATGTACTTACACCAGAATGCGTGGCTTGTGACAATTGCGGAATTTCAGCCGTAGGGCCATTCTCTGTATTGTTGTTCTCTTATCCTTCTCTCCGTTCTGCCGTGCTGAAAAGAGCTGGTAACCCCCATGCCTGCTGCGTGCAGAGCACTGGGCCCAGTGTCTGCAGGGCACCATGCCCAGGGTGGCAGCTAGTAGCAAGATGAACTTGAAGAAATTTTGTTTGGTTTTTGGAGGAACAGTTCGGGGTAGTGAGAACAAGAACAAATACGAATGGAAAACTCCATTAGAACCAGTGATCTAATCCTGCCCTGCTGCCGCCAACAGCGTTGAGTATAAATCATCCAGACAAACGGGTGTCTTATCTAAAAAGATACCCGTGAGAAGACAGATGCCCCAGCCTCCTGCTTAAGGATTTCTCCATCACTAACGTGACCTGGCTCTTTAGATCTGACCTGCATTCTGCCTGCTCGCATTTGTGTACCCTTTCTTTAATTATCACAGGAAATGAAGACCATCTGGCTACCACTCTTGGAATAATAGACCTGTGTGGCGTATCACTGTCCTTTTTATTAGTGCATTCTGCGTTTACCCCGTGATCTTCCATTAAAGCATTCACAATAATAAATCAGTCTGCTTAGTTTACACTAGGTGGCTCTCTTTGGTAGCTCACGTCTTACACTGATGGCTGTTTCTTTAGAATCAAGAGTGAACAAGAAAAACAAAAGTGAACAGAGACGTTGAAGAAAGAATGCCAATATAGATGTTTGATATAAACCTTGTTTTTATGAAAATTAAGTTTAAATGATTATGAAAGCCTGCTGTGCTGAGATAATAGGAATCATCCCAGACTCTCAAAACCAGAATTTAAGATTTGGGATATGTAAGTTGGTCCCTGACATTGCATTTGGAATCAGCAGTTTTGTTTTCAGGTTGACAGGTAGCCCCGACTATAGCT
Source organism: Octomys mimax (assembly GCA_002564305.1). Classification (NCBI taxonomy): domain Eukaryota; kingdom Metazoa; phylum Chordata; class Mammalia; order Rodentia; family Octodontidae; genus Octomys; species Octomys mimax. The sequence goes on from NDGM011075755.1 coordinate 5,697, forward strand.
TTCTTCAAGTTACACTTTGTCTCTTTTGAGGGGGGCGTTAACAAAAGAGGTGTTAGGGACAGTTTAGCTCTTGATAAAATGTAGAGCTTTGGAGACAATGAGAAAAAAGGTATTGGAGTATTTTGTATTAGAAACAAATCCAGAGGAATTCCTGGAACTTTCTAGAATCCTTTCCCAGAAGAGCAAACAAATCTTGCCTAATAGTGGTGATGCTATTGTAGATAACAGAAGCTAACATTTCAGATGTGTTTTTCACAAGCCCAGCACTATAATTAGATTGCATATTGATTCAGTCTAATTCTTATAACAACCCTGTGAAGTAGATGCTGCTTTCAGGAGACTGAGGCCCAGAGAGGATTACTGACTTGTACAGACTCACTTGGCTTTGAAGTGCTAGAGCCACAGTGTGAGCCCACGTGCTTTTTCCCTGTTATGTGATAGAGGCATTATTCACAGTCTCATAACTGTCTTGTGCTCATTTGGGTGCTTCATGTTCATTTACTAGATTTCTACTGAAAAGTAAAAAACAAATATATTCTCTTTGCAGAATAATAATTTCATCCTCAGTGTCCACAGGCTTTCTCTCTTCATGTCTTGCCACACTCAAATCTGTCCACCACCCTCTAGCTCATGTCAACGCATTGCCTTGCCATGCTCCTCTTGGGATCCTCATCTTCTATGGGAAAATGGAGATTCCTTACATCACCTCCTGGCCTCACCTGCGCCCACTCCCCACCACTGGGCTCTGATAGGCAACTTCCTGGTCACTGCCCCTGGCTCTTGGTATTGCTGTTCTTTTTCCTGGAAAACCCCTGCTCATTTTTTCTCACTGATGACTTAGTCTTTTCCACTTTGGATCTGGAGACCTCCCCAGTGTGATTTTTTTCAAACAGCAAGTGTCCAGATATAAACCCAGAAATCTTGCTTCTTTGGTTCAGAAAGAAGCCTGGACACCATGATCTCAGATGTGCCTTAGGGTTCTAATATCACAGCTGTGTAGATGAGCCCCCCAAAGGACTTGTACTCTGGGTGGGTCTTTCTGGATGGCCAGAGGAGCACCTGTGTGTCCCTGTGATCTCTATGCTGGCTTTTGCTTTCTCCCCACACATTGCTGTGGCCATTTTGGGTGTGGCTTAGGACTGAGTCAGCTGGTCCTAGGACCATGGATGCTGCTTTCTGCAGCTTCCAGCACAGAACATGGTACATGGTGTATCACTGGCCTCCACCACCAGCACACTGAAACACTGTAACTATTTTTAAATGTGTTTAGTATAGGGTCTAAAGGTCTCACTATACAGATCAGACTAGTAATTATCCTGTTTTCAGCCTCCCTAGTGCTGGGATCACAGGCGTGTGCCACCACGCCTAGTCTCAGTGCGTTCCGGCGGTGGGGCTGGCATGGCATGCCTGGAATCGAACCCCTGTCCCTTGGAGCTTGCCTAAGCAGGCGCATTAGTCCACTGAGCTATCAGGTCAGCCCTGAACCACAGAAACTTTACAAGCTTTCTTCCTTGATGATGCCCCCATCCTACTCTTTGGCAAATGGTAGATTCATTCTGAAGTAGAGTGACAAGGATGGCAGTTGTCATTTGAAGAGTGGACATTGTCATTTAAGCAACTACCATTTGGATTTTCAACTCATCTTCTGAATTTAAAAAGCTAATGAAAGTAAAGATAATTAATAGCTTCTTTCCCCTCCTCGGGCTTTTGGTTCAGGTTCTGAGTTTCTGGCAAGAACTTACAGATCTCACTTTCTGCTGGCTACCCGCTGCCTTACGTCCCGTCACAGCTTGTCTGAAGTGAACCTGGAAGCATTTTGTTTTCATCCTCTTCCCTGCTGTCATACAGCATGCTGCACAGCAGTAGAGGAGGAGCCCTGAGCCTGGACAGTGGTGACTGGGGCCAGGAGCCAGCTGTGCGTCATGTTTGTGTGTGCGCACGTGCATCTTGGGTCCTTGGAGCTGAGGAAGGAGCACTTACACTCCCTAAGCAGTTGTTTTCTCCTCCAAGTATATATTCCGAAAGGGCTCAATTTTCTCAGCATAGCCATACTCCCAAAATAGTCCTTCTATTCCCCAAAGTTCTACTTCAGAGATCTTCCCCCTCCAATTTGAAATCCCAACCAAAGAATATATATCCCTTCCAGCTCGAGTATCTGTGATTACAAAATGCTGGGCTGGAGGGCTCCTGACTGCTTGGGTCTTCCACTAATGCGGTGTTCTTGGCCTTTTTAATTTTGAGCTACTCTGTGGGTATTAATTTTAATGAAACAGTATATTGAAAATAAGATGGAGTTAAAGGAGGAAGGGATTGAAGACAGGCAAAGAGTAATAGTCTAAAGTTCAATAGCAGAAATGGCTTATGAAGATCAAGTTGTGTTTCTGCTTCATGAATCATTGTCAGACAAATTAAGAACATATTGGTTCTTATTTATCTATTGTCAGGGATTCAATATCAAGCATTGAGACTAAATCTTGATTTTCATAAGCTCTGTTGACACTGTGGAGTCACAGAGCATAAAACTTGCATCTAATAAACAAGGCGCGATGTTCCGTAGCAGAAGGTACAATACAGCACGACTCATAGCTGCTTCCTCGACCTGGTCCCATCTTCAGGAAGCAGACATCTGTTTTTCCTGCTGTACTTTTTCGTGCATTATCCACCCCCATCCCCGACCTCACAGACTGGGCATAGCTATGTTCAGGTTCTAAGAGGTGTGTTCCCATGTGTGTGGCTTCCTGCTGCCCAAGCTCCCTCCCCTCTCCTCCAAGTGAGTGTTACATGCCCAAGCCAGCCTTGTGTGATAGGCACCTCTGTGGAGGATCGGCCATGTAATTTTCATGCAATGTAATTTTCATGGACTACTTGGTTAGTTCTTACAGGACTCTTAGCTGTCTCTTTTTTTTTTTTAATTAAAAAAAAATCTATTTATTTATTTATTTATTTGGTACAGGATCTTACTATGCAGCTTGGGCTCTAGTGAGTCTCCTAGCTTAGCTTCCCCAGTGCTGGGATTACAGGCATGTGACGCCATGCCTGGTTTTGGTGGCCAGTATGATGTACCTGGGGTTCTGGGGCCAACACGGCATCTGGTACTGAGGATCAAACCTGGTCCTTGTACTTGCCAGGCAGGCACTTAGACTGCTGAGCTATCTCCCTAGCCCTCCCAGATGTCTGATTTTTTTGGTTGGAATTCTCAAAGTTGAAATGTGAAAATTCTTAGTTTAATTAAAGATAAAGGATCTGGGCCAGGGAGATAGCTCAGCGGCACAAGTGCCTACCTGGCAAGTACAAGGTCATGAGTTCGATTCCTGTTACCATTCCCCCAAAAAGATAAAAGATCTTTGCATAAAAACTGATTTTCAGGGTAGGTAGCATAAATCTTTAAAATAAAAATAAATAATTTAAATCTTTTCCCTAATACTTACTAAAATATCACCTTAAATCCTGTAATATCAAAATTAGGATCAGTGCCATGAAGCTTGATGCTTATTTTATACTTGTAAAAAGTGGTCCTTTCAACTCCATGTACACTGACAGGAAGCAGGCTGAGCTGGCCCGGTGTCAGCTGGGGAGGGCTGATTGCGCAGGGCACGGGGGTCCCGGGAATTTGTGTGGGGCAATGGAAATGTGTGAGATCTTCAAGATTCGTCTAACTGTACACTTTAAGTGAGTACATTTCCTTGAATGTAAATTATATCTTGGTGAAATTGATTTTTAAAAAATGTAATCCTTCCTCATTTAGTAGCATTTAAACTTGATAGAAGTGAAGCTCTTTAATCGTAGTACAGCATACCCTCCAGCCCTGTTCCATAGCTACTAAGCAAGTAGACGGGCCTTTTCGATCTCAGGGAAAATCAAGGTGGCAGAGTGGAGTGTGTTACTGTGAGAAGCTAGATGCATGTGGAGTATGTCATTGTCAGAGGAAAATGGGTGAGAACTTAGGCCTTCATGTATCCGGTGTCTCTGTCACGTGACACTGTCAGGCTAGTTGGGACTAGAGACATACCCAAAGTGAAGTGGTTTCTAAATGTGCCCCAATTCCTTTTGGCCAGTTGTTGCGAAGCTCTTTGGTGAATAACAGAACTCAAGCCAAGGTGGCAGAGGAGCTGGGCATGCAGGAATATGCCATAACTAATGACAAAACCAAGCGGCCCGTGGCCCTGAGGACCAAGACCTTGGCAGACCTCTTGGAATGTGAGTTTTGCAGAGTCAAGCTTTCCTCTTACCTGTAGCTTCAAAATCTACATCCAACTGACCAGTATTCTCATTGTTAGGTTCTTGCTGAAGAAACTACCTCACTACTTTATTTTTTTTTATTGCTTCACGTCGGTGTTTCTTTGATGGAGAATAATTTGAAGTTGAGATAGTGTGAATAATGCATCTTACGTTCCTTCTGTGTTTAGCAGCACCTCCTGCCACCCCCATCCTGACATTCTGTCATCACATCCTGTTATGTGAAGCATGTGGAGATTGGTCATTGTGAATCAGCTTTTTTCCCACCCACTAGCCTTCATAAAGAGATACAGAATAAAGAATTGTAATTTATTCACTACGTACTAAAATTACCATCCTTTTTTTTTGGAATGTATTTGGTTGTGGGGACTCACTATGCAGCTCAGACTTGCAGTGCTCTTCCTGCTTTCAGCCTCCCCAGCACTGGGATTACAGGCATGCACCACCATGCCCAGACTCTGGCCAGCTCACACTGCCCTCGGGGCAGGGCTAGCAAGGCACGTGGTGCTGGGAGTAGAGCTGGGTTCCCTGTGCTTGCCTAAGCAGGTGCTGTAGTCCACAGAGCTGTCTCAGAGGCCACACATCCATTGTTTTGAATGAGCACAAAGCTCTTCAGACAAATGCCATCTCATGCAGTTGCTGATATGGTCTGATGGCACTGTTAATTCTAAATGATTTATATATGTAATTTTATTTTTTCTGTTATTTCCAAAGTAGTAGAACACTCACTGCACCTTAGAAATTTCATTTTATGCCATAGTATTTTTGACAATTGGAAATATTTATGAATACTAAAGTCCACTGTGCAAACCAGTTCATTTAGAAAGTACAAATCAAAGAAACCTCTTTCTCTCCTGAAGAAAAGTAATTGAAAGATTAAGATTATATAAAAACTTACTTGAAGGATCAGTGTCACCAGCATTTTTTTAAGCTTGGTGAAAGGTATTTTTATTTCTTCATTTAACAAAGTACCCTTTGTCTTCTTGATTAAAGTTATTTTTAATGAAATCATCCTTGGGGTCAGTATTTATTAATACAAGCTTGTATAGATTATTACATTGTCATTAAGCCCAGAACTAAGTTTTTCCTCAGTTTGGGAAGATCAGAGCTTTCAATGGCCCATTTGTTTTTCTGTTTGTGAAATTTAATAGAAAGACCTTTACGCCTGGGTGGCCTGAAGATGGGTGTGGAGAGCGGGCTTGGGATGAGCTTATCCCTCGATCTTGGAGCTGTACTTTGTTTTGTTGAGTGTGAGCACGATTGTGTTCCCAGATAACGTTTTTGTGTGTCTTTTTAGCTGTTTGCTTAGCCCTTAGCTACATGCCATTTGGCTTCTGTACGTGTGTGATTTTGCATCTTAATCACTCATCTGCTTTGCTGCTTCTAATAGTCTTGTCTGAAGAAAGATGATATAGTGATGCTAAGTAATAAAGAGGGTGCAAGTTGAGAAATTGTGTTATAGTGTTGCTTAAAAGTCTCGCTTTCTTGCTGTTTCTGGTAAATGACAGTGAGTTGTGGTTTATTTTTCACTGTTTTTTTCCCCCAGCATTTATTGCAGCGCTGTACATTGATAAGGATTTGGAGTATGTTCATACTTTCATGAATGTCTGTTTCTTTCCACGATTAAAAGTAAGCTCATGGGAAGTTTATATTAGTGCTGTACTTTGTTCCTGGTGACTCCAGATTTATTACTAAATGCCTTTGGTGGACTTGCCACAGGAGTTCATTTTGAATCAGGATTGGAATGACCCCAAGTCCCAGCTGCAGCAGTGCTGTTTGACACTTAGGACAGAAGGAAAAGAGCCAGATATTCCCCTGTACAAGTAAGTACTGCGGCCTGCAGGCCTGGACTTCGCACTCTTGGAGCCCATCTTCCCCGTGCTTTGACGAACAACTAATGGGGTCACCACAAGGGCCTGGGGCGGAGACTTTCTGACTGTCAGTGTGATGCTGGGCCCGCATAGAAGAAGCTCTGGGCCTCTCAGTCTTAACTATAAGTAAATGGGTGCCCTCTCGATCATCTCTTTACCTTTTCTAAGTTCTCTGAAAACTACCAGAAAGACCTCTAAGGTTATGAGATCCAGGTAAGAAAATTCAGTGCAAATAGTTCTCACACACAGTTCTGCATTTGTCTTATTTCTTGTGACCTCTGCCGGGCTGTACCTCTTATCTGTGTGCCCCTCCACGCTTCTGCTGACCGTCTGTTGCCTCACGGATGGATTTTCTCCCTCTATGGTCCCTGTAAGAAGCAGGACAATTGTTCATTACTGCTGAGTTGCTCAAGAATTCCAAGCCTTTTTTTTTTAATAATCAAAAGCTGCCTTCTATTTGAGAGGTAGCCAGAAGTCACTCCAAAGGAATGTAGGTGCATGGCGGGTCACTACACCGTGTAACACCAGTTTTGATGAAAACAGGCTTGAGTGTGCAGTTAGGTAATCATCTGTGACAGTCTTTATGTTGATTCAGAAAGTGGTTTAAAAAGAAACTGCAGAGTGAGCGGGTCATTCAAATTGATGAGTTGTACCTCACAGTGACGTCAATGTGTGATTTTGAGGATGTCTAAAAATCTAGTTTCAGCGCTATGTAGCCTGTGTCTATGGAAACATAGTCACAGCACACAAATTGGTGCGTGTGGGTTCCGTATGGAACAAAGACCCCTGTGGACTTCGCAAGCTTCAAAATACTCAAGGAAGAGCAGAGAGTGGTTGCTGGGAGTTTGAAATCTTTTCTCGTGTGTTATTTAATGGTCGCAATGCTTTGTAGGCTTTTTTGCTGAAAGCAAAACTGAGGTCAAGAGAAGGTTCAGTCATCCCGCAGCAAGCTGCTCCATAGTGTGCCAAGCGCCTGTCACTATAAGACAGCGTTTCTTTTCTTCACTGGGAGAAAAAGCCCCAAATGTTTAGAAATAGCCCTTTAATAGGTGCCTAATGAGCACAGTGGATATCCCAACTACAGTCTATGGAAGGCTCAGATTATTTCCTCATCAACATGATAATTAAGGTCAGTAAGTAGGAAGATAAAGTTCTAGTGCAGCTACGATTATATAAGAAGTTGTACCTTGAAGAGGCGCTGTGCATCTTCCTCCTCGGAGTCTATAAGCACAAAGGAAATTACTGTGTTCCCATCGCATAAATCCCCTGCATGAGAGTACACCATGAGTTCGTTTTTTGTTATCAAGATGATGGGGTTGTTTTACATAGTTTTTTCATGATTACTGTGTTTGTGTCATTATCTTTGTTGTCTACTTTTAATTTCCCTTTTCCATGAAGTTATCAGTGTTACTGCATTTCAAATCTGTACCACATCATTAAAATCCCTAGTGGGGGGGGGGCTTTGATTTTGGTGATTGTGGTGTGTCCTTGGTGTTATAGTGTACCTTTGAAGCAATCTCAGATGCTTCTGGAATTAAATATGTTCTCTGACCTCTTAGATAAGATGCTACCGCATTAGAGAGAACCTGTCAGGGTGTGAAACCATTCAGGTGTGACATGAGGTACTTTACCCAAATATTTATTCTTTTTAGCTGTGATTAGCACTGAAAAATAAAGAACAGACTAAAGCTGTTAACTTTGCACAATTAAAGTTGATTTTATGACACTTTAAATATGCACACTTAGAAGTTGTTTAAAAGTATCATACCCTCCACTGTAAGCCTTCAGACACCGTTCACTTTAGTTTGGGGAAAAATATAAAGATGCAGTGCATACTTTTTAATTTCCTACTTCAAAAGCTGTCTGTATTTTTTAGGCTAGCAAATCAAAAACACCCTCTTCCTTTTCTGCCAGTTTTACATCCTTGTTATTTTTACCTTCTTCTGTCTCAGCAGCAAGTACTTTTTTTTTTTTGTCAGAGTTCTATAATAGCAAAAATAATTAACACTTTCCCATAACTGCTGTTCTTTGCTTTCCCTTTAGGACTCTGCAGACGGTGGGGCCGTCCCATGCGAGAACCTACACCGTGGCTGTGTATTTCAAAGGAGAAAGAATAGGCTGTGGGAAAGGACCAAGGTAGGAGAGGAAAGGAACTGAATGAATAGCCTATCTGCATGCAGTTCTTCCTTGGTATCTCCCAACTTGGCAGCCTGTCTTTGCTTACTCACAGTGTAGGATGAAGGCAATAGCACAGGCCAAGCGCTACTGCCCCTCCAGGCTGACCCCTTGACCAGCGGTGCTGCTGGGGCTCTTGGAGAAAACCACACTGGCTAGGGCCCAGAAGGGGTGCGTCGGGCCTTGGCCTCCACGCAGCGCTTCCCGTGGGATATGTTGGTGTGAGGCTGTCACACAGATGTGTTACATCCACAAGGCACAGCCTGAAACCCTTTATTTCTTAGCAGTACTCCCAGAATCTTTACTTGAAAGGCATTATGTCTGTTACCACCTTTCTTTTTTTAAAAAAAATATTTTATTTATTTATTTGGTATAAGGTCTCACTATGCAGCTTGGACTCGTAGTGATCCTCCTGTCTCAGCCTCCCCAGCACTGGGATTACAGGCGTGTGCCACCACGTCTCATTTCGGGGCCGGCACAGGAACCCTGGTCCTTGCACTTGCCAGGCAGGCACTTAGACTGCCGAGCTCTCTCCCCAGCCCCTGCTAGCTCTTGTTGAACCCTCCCATCTATATCTTGCCAGTCTCTGTATGTTTTGTCTTTTCCTCTTTAGACTTTACATTGAAGGTATTCAAACTTAAGTAAAAAATGCTTCAGACCTAACATAAATAGAACATATTTTATTGCAGCATTAAAAGTGTGGAATGAATATCTTAAATAGGCTTTGTGCAAATAAAAGACTTTTTTTCATGCTCTCATGTATATTCCTGCATGTGCGATTCAATATATGACCACAGAAGTAATCAGGTGAGATTTTATAGACCAAACATAAAAGGCTTAACACTTTGGAGCCATAACTTGTGTTTAAAAAAAAATAAATTCTTCAAATTAAAGTGCACCTTGCCTTTATTTTATTCAATAGCATTCAGCAAGCGGAAATGGGAGCGGCAATGGATGCACTTGAAAAATGTAAGACTATCTCTTTTTCTGTAATTGTATGTTTATAATGTAATGAGCGTTTTATGGAAAGAAAACGAGAAAGCAGAAAAATGGTAAGTACTGATAAAATGTGATCTTGTTTTCTTCATAATTATTCTCCATACACAGAATGTGGTAGAGTGTGAGATACATATAAAAGGGGCTTATAATTAAAATAAAAAATAGTATTCCAGAGCGTGCTTTTTTTGCTATTCTTCTTTTATGCTTAGAGTGCTGCCCTCAACCCAGAGAACTATTTTAAAAGTGCAGAGAAATGGATGGATGAAAACATGGTAGTTTATGGTTTGCAGACAATACAGTCTAAAATCTTTTATAGACATAGAAATATACTGAACATGTGAATATTTGTGACCCTGGCCATTGTTTTATTAAAATTAGGTAGTATTTATATGTGTCTGCATTTATTTACACACTATTATCTTGTATAACAAATATGTTGTTCTTGCTAAATCGCATATAGTGGGCAGTCTTGCAGGTCTTAGGGAATGGCTCCAATTCATTCTTTCGTAATGGTTTTAATTACTATTAATTGCTATTATGGATGTGTTGTGCTTTATTCAACTTTGTATTATTGGTGGATATGTTGTTCGTGTGTGTGTGTGCGCGTGCGTGCGTGTGTTTATCATTGTCAACACTAAATGTGTATTAGTGCTTTTAGTTCTGTGGGATAGATTCTCGAGCAGAATGCCTGGGTTGGAGAAACTTCAGTTACATAATTGACCATGTGGGGAACTACAGTCTTTCGTAAATTGAAGGCTTAAGTGCTGGGCATTTTTCTTTTGAGGGCTTTTGTGCTACGCAGCAGAACCTGCGGGCACCACATGACAGTGCACTTGCATTATACTTCAAGTGCCCAGTGAAAGGGCTAAGAGAGAGCGGAGTGCAGAGCTGAGAGAGAAGAGGCCCCGGCTTCTCAGCCAGGGAAGGGATTCCAGGAAAGGCAGCAGGGCTGAGCGCCAAGTGCAGTCCGCAGACAGGACGGGGCGGCGAGGTTGGTGAGGAGGAACAGGGCTGGTGCCACCGGCATTCCGCGTCCTGCAGAGTCCCCGCGGAGGGTTTCGCATCGATTTTGCTGGGAACTTTTCGTCCATTGTATATAGAAATTCTCAGTCACGTGTTAAAGTCAAAGCAAGATTCCACTTTCCGGTTAGACAAGTATTAGAGGTTCTTCTGAGGTTTGATCATTTGTCTTGAGCGATGGGGCTTTCCTGGAGAGATCACCTGCTCAGAGCAGGCCTCCGCAGACAGCAGCGGGAGCCAGCTGCATACACTTCTGGGAAGCAGCTTGGCAGCGGGTCAGCTCCTTCACGAAGTTCATAGTCTTTGACCCACATTTCACTTCCAGGGATCAGACCTAGGAAGTAATTGGCGTTCCGGGCTGGGGTTCATGTAACCATGATAGTCACCACAATCTGATTTGTAACAGCGAAGCAAAAAATCAAACTGTACATTTAACATCGAGGCAATGTTTAATCCATCGTGGTGTGTCCCAGGTTAGCGGACACGTTCTGTAAAGGGCTCAGTATGTGCATTTCAGTCTTCATAGGCTTGTCACAGTAACTCCACTCTGGCACTG
>NDGM011075757.1:0-11561 GCA_002564305.1 Octomys mimax
CTCAATAAAAATAATTTAAAAATTTAAATGTATAGTCACAAATGTTTCTCAGAAATGTGGTTTGGAGCTATCCATGATAGCAGTATCTAGAACATATTATTTTAAATACACCTTCCTAGATTTTCATCCCAAACCTACAGAATAATTTTCTGAGTAATTAGCATTTAGCATACTCACCAGATGATTATTCTGCACAACTGTCTTTCAAGAACCACTGTCCAAAGTAAAAAATCAAATATTAAATCCTGATCTATATTCTTTGTGCGTATATTAACTGAATTGTTTTTTTCTTTATTGTTTTTATTTTATCAACTCTGTATGTTTACTTTACAGCTTGATTTTGTCCAGTTGATAATGAAGCTATCCATCCAGGTCTTTAATTTATAGACAGAGAGAGAGAAACCATATCTCAAATAATATGTGTTATATAGAGAACTAAACTTTCATTTACATATGCAATACATGGAAATACATATTTTTATATATGCGTTGTATTATGTAGTATATTAACTGAATTGTGAACAAACTGTCATTGGGATGGTTTGAATTTTTGTTCTAATGCTGAAAGTCTTGCTCTGCTCATATGATATCTAACCTAGTGCTCTTCAACAGAACTTTTTGCAGTGATGAAATACAGTGTACCTCACTGACCATCACAGTAGCCACTAGTCACATGTGGCTATTGAGCATGCAAATATGGTTACTGAAACTAAAGAACTGAATTTCTGTTTTATATAAATTTAATTAAATTGAGTTTTAAGTAGTCGCATGTGGTTATTGGATATATTTTTGGGAGCACAGCTCAAGAAAGTTTGATTATGTAGATGGAGTAATTTTCTTAGAGGTCTAGATGGCTATGGTGATGATGGTATCGATGAAAAAGCAAAAGGAACGTTGCTTCCTTCGACATATAGGGAATTACATTTCCTTTTATGGATAGTTTAAATTTTAAACATGGCCTAAAGTGAGTTATTCTCAGAAGCGATTTAACAAATTATGATCTCAATTAAATTTAAATGAGATCTACACTCTGCGTTTCTCATCAGTACTATTTTTCTCATCATTTCGGTTTGCTGTTAAGAGCTGACTATTAAGCCTTGATTTCTAAACTACAGATAAGAAACGAGTTAATCAGAAGAAAGAGCCCCTCGCTCCAGTGCTTAGGTTATAGACACTTTTATACATTTTAGCTGTTTTAGACCCTTTCACTATTCTCTTTTAGATTCTTAAGTCCCCTTAGCCACTCACTGCTTTTTAGCTTCCATTTCCTCTTCTGACAAATCTTCCTTGAACCTGTAATATACTCCTTTCTGGATGATTTCACTGTTTAAAATAACATTAAGCCTTTGGAAGAAAGGCTTAATTTCTTTGTATCAGAAAGAGTATCTCTACAGAAAGGGACAAAAATCTAGAACTCTTTTGTATGTGTGGCCTTCATGTGTATTAGTTGTTGGTGGTTTTAAAAAGAAACTAGTGTCAGAATGTATAGTATTGGAACATGTGGGTAGGACAATGTACTTGAGTATTGCTATCTATGGAAACTAGTGGTATATAATTATGCCAGCTTGACCTGCCCTCTGTTGCTTAGGTCTCAGTTCTTTGTACTCTTTTCAATTGTTAAAATTGTTAGCACATCCTGAAATTCCCTTCTCTCCCTTCCATTCTTCACTTTCTTTGGCTCTGCTTTTTGTTTTCAATGGATAGCAGATACCCCTCCCCCTTTTGTACCATTCAAACTCACTCCTAGAATCTATTGTTATATCCAGCCTCACTGAACTGCCTAGAAGAGTTCAAAACGGGTGTTTAAAGTGCCACTCAGGGCCACCCTGCAGCACTCTGCAAATAGATTCTTTTGTTTTGAGAACTAAAGAGACACTACCTCAGTTACAGTTTGGAGAAATGTCTAAAGACAAAACCCCTCTGGATCTAAAGGAAAATTGTAACCCCTTGCCTCTTCCTTCCTCCAGATTACATCTGCAATTTTCAGTGACATTATTATTTTATTTAAGAATACAGACATTTCTACTTTTGGTGGAAAAGTTTACCCTGATCAAGTCCCTTCATAATTTTAACTAAAATGGAGAAGGGAAATGTGTTTTAAAGGTATAGTGTAGGACTATTTTAGGATCTTTATATAAATTATTTAATCCTTAATTTTTTGCCCTTCTTACCTGCGACTTTTATACTACTAACTTGTCTCTGTGTCTAACTCCAGCAAAGCCTGCATTCTTGCTTTTTGCTTATATGAGTAATTATGAAGGATCCTCCCCCCTGTATATGTATGTGTAATAAAGAGAAAAGGAGACAAGGAAAAGGAAGAAGAAGAGGAAGAAAAAAGAGGAGGAACAGGAAGAAGGAGGATGAGAAAGAAGGAAGAGAGAAGAACTGGGGTGTTCCCTCACAGAAATTCCTGATTAGTGAAATTAGGAGAATGTAAAGAAAATACTCCTTGTATTAACTGTTTACTGAGCAGGAATTGACAAGTGTTCAGTTAGCACTTCTAAGAAGTTGTAAGGAATAGATTCTTTAGATTCTTCATATATTCTACTCATTGCCACTCCTGGTCCCCTGCCCTAGACTGTTATTCTTGCTGGCAAACATGATTATCATTTTCTCAAGCCGTGTTCCTGGTTTTAGAGGTGGGACAGGAGCTGCAAAGACCCACAACACTTATATTCTTGGCTGAGTCATAGAAATTTGCCTGGCTTATTTAGTCAGAGTTGTATAGTCTGAATTCACCTAACTTTGTGATAATGTGAAGAACATGAAATAATTATGACTATCCATATATAATAAAAATAACCTTAAAATGAGACCATTCTAGAAGAGGTTTTTTGTGGCATATTACATTTTATCTTGGTTATAAATATCAAAAAACAGATCTTCATCAAAACTAAATTTGATTCATGCTTTTATAAGCCTCCAGGTGACAGAGGATAGTAAACTATATTAAGAGTGTGCAATGTGATATAGTGTTTTAAAAGCCAAGATGGTTTTGAGTAACTGACATGGATATCAAGACAAATAACTTCTTAGAGCAAAGTAGTAAGAATCCCTTTTTAATTGGTAATAAGACATTGCTCAAGGTTCCATTCTCTGGAATCGAGATGCTTGAAATGGAAAAGCGCAGCTGAAATGCTTAAGGGACCTGGAGAGAGTGGTTTTGGAGGGTGGGACATAAAGTAAGTACAATAAAGACAGCGTGAGGAGTTGGTGAATATTGGTGCTCGTGGCTATTTTGAGTGGTACAAGCAATAAAGAGCACAATCTGGCAGAAAAAGGGATAAGCACAGGCAGAAATATGACCATTGGAGAAATGATCCTGAGATTCCAGTAGTATCTTTCTCCCTCTCAAGTAGTGTTCCCGGAGTGCCCTACCCACAGGCCTTGCAGGGCTTTTAACAAGAAGGGAAGGAAATGATCTGGGAATAAATGGTCTAGAGAAATTGAAGTGAGAAAGATATAATTGTTTTGTCAAGTATTTACAGCTAGGAGGTAGGGACTATGGTTCACTGATAAGAGTGTTTGCCTTAGCATGAATAAAGCCTTGGGATTAATCCCTAATGCCAGAAACAGACACCCTCCCCAAAAATCCAAATCCTCACAACTCACTAAAGATATCAGAATTCATTCAAAAACAGAAATGCTTTCAGTGGTACTGTTGTGCAGTATAGTGACTAGGTAGTAATTATGAACTGTGCATTTCAAAAAACTATAAGAATTTTGAAAGTCTTTTTCCTTTTATTATTAGTGCCTATGAATTTTCACAAGATACCAAGTTTCGATGTGTATAACATATTTTGATCATATGGATTTTGAAAGTCTTCACCACAAAGAAATCTTAAATGGTTGAGGAGATAAATATCTTTAACCTGATTTACATGTTTTGCAGTGTATACATGTATAAAAGATTACACAGTGCCCACATTAATATATGCAGCTTTTATGTTTTAGTTTATCAGTTAAAATATGGATAAATAAATATTTTTGTTTAAAATAAAAATAATGCCAACTCAACAGCAAAATGTCCAGAACATTTCCTTGGCTGCTTTCATATCAAGGCCAGCTGAAGCACAAGCTGTAGAGAAGAACTTCACTCTAACTTGGAATATGATCTATGGCAATGCCCTTTTTGGACCTTCTCCACAAGGATTTATTACTGGAAGTAACACAAGGGCTGTGTTAGAACATTGGAACACAGTTCCAAGGCATGAACACTGAATTTGAGATTTATAGTAAGGCTGTGGTGTATGAAATGCACAATGAGTACAATTTCACTGTAGATGTTTTTCCATTTGAGATTTTTTTGTCACAAGCTTTTTGTGTATGTTTAATGTATCAGTGAATCAGGACAAGTCAATCAGCACTACTTAGTTAGCATCTGCCATATATATCATCTGCATTTGACCAACCCAGTGAGGGTGGTATTTGGAGTTGTTTAGCCATTTCTAATATCTAGGGCATTATGGCTAAACTGCTACTCACAAAATACTATATTGCCTCTTGTTCCTATGCAATAGATAATAGATAAGTAGCTTTTCTCCTAGAATCTGAACTTCTCTCTTTTTAGTATAGAATAATTCCCAGTATTTTTTCCCAGTAGTTTTAAAGTATAAAGTGAAGTAGAGATGACTACCTTATGAGATTTTAAATCTAGATCATAATGGACAAATTTCCAAATGATTTTCCTTTATGATCCCAAGTTAAAAGTTATTGACAGAGAGAAAAGCATTGCAGAGTCGAGTGCCAGTTTCTTATGACATTTGTGGACATATGCCAAATTATTTAAGTCTTTAGACAAATGGTTCATTCTGATGCTTTGGGAGCAGCTTGTAAAAGTCAACAGCCTGCACATTCTTTATCTTTAAAGGGCAGAGGGTAGAAAGAGAAAAAAGAATCCAGATTTATATTCATTAGCTTAACCATTGGTATTAAGTACATTACAGCATGTTTGTTCTTAATATGTGTTAAGTATTAACCTGTAAAGCCACAAACTGAAAATGAGAGCAATCCAGTAGATAGGCCCATTGATACATGAATGAGATAGTGAGAGCAAATGAATGTTAGAAATGGCCTAACCCACAGCATTGTTTTATTGTTTCCTAGGAAATCACTATTGATACTTAGGCCTCTAGTGGGAATATGCAAGTATTTATTCATTCTAGGCTAATGAAGAAATGATTAAGAATGAGAAAAAAGATATTACAGATGAAAGTTTAGAAAGACTTTGTAATGTATGCACTTTATTACTTTGTAGCATCCTATCTTATAACCCTTTGGAACGTGTGCATTTATTGCATTTTAATATAAGCATTTTATCTTATAATCCTAAATCTTTTTGAATGTTGGATTTTTTCATAGCTCTAATTACTGAACATTTGCATAGGTAAGCCAAAATCTTTTCCCTTTCAGACTATCCCCACTGCTGTTACTCTCAGGTATATTCCCATCCATATGAACTACAAAATCTGCATGAATTGAGCCTACTGATATTGTGTAGTGTGCTAGCCCTGACTGTGTACTCTTTGGGGATGTGAGTCTACTCTGCAAAATCATATCAAAACTTACTATTTTTTAGCCACCCCAGTTGTGTGTATTTGTATGTCATTTTGGTTTTATATTTTCTATAGTCTCTTTTCTCTTTCATGATGGCAGTTTTTGCAGCACAAACATCTGTGCTTTTTTGTTATGATATGAGCATTAATGGGATTTTATTTTTATATTTTAAAATTTTATTTTAAAATGTAAAAGCAAATAGAAACAAAGAAAGTAACAAGCAACAGTACAAATGGTACAGAGTTTCATCTAGAGTTGTTCCTTATGTAAAGTTTCTTTCCACTTTACTATATATATTTCTTTCAGATTTTGTTCTTTCAGTTTCTTACACTAGGGAGACAATATGATATTTATGCATGCGACTGATTTATTTCACTTATAAGTATAGCCTCTAGGTGCATCCATTTACCTATAAAGGCCCCAAGTTTGAATTTCTTTATAGCTGAGTAATACTCCATTGTATAAAAATACCACATCTTTTTTATCCATTCCTCAGATTATGGGCATTTTGGTTGTTTCCAAGATTTGGCTAAGACAAATTGTGCTGCTATAAACATGCTTGGACATTTATCACTGTGGTATGATGTTTTCAGGTCTTTTGGAAAAATACCCAGAAGGGAAATAGCTGTGATAAATGAGACTTCTTCCAATCCTAGTTTTTTGAGGAGTCTCCACATTGATTTCCATAGTGGTTATATCAGTATATATACCTACCGACTATGGTAAAAGGTTCCTTTTTCCCCACAGCCTCTCTAGCATTTGTTATTAGTTGATTTCTTTATGACAACCATTCTTTCTAGAATGAGATGATATCTCAGTGTTGTTTTAATTTGAATTTCTTGAATGGCCAGTGCTGTGAAACATTTTTTCATGTATTTGCCATTTTTATTCCTCTGACAAGTGTGTATTAATCTCAGATGCCCATTTTAGGATTGGGCCTTTGAATTTTGGGAGGTCTGATTTTTTTCTTTAGTTCTTTATATTTTCTACATAAAGACCTCTGCCTTAGTGACTCTTTTTTTAAATGCATTTAGTACAGGGGATACAGGGTCTACAGGGTCTCACTACAGTAGATTGGATTCGTAGTGATCCTCCTGTTTTCAGCCTCCCAAGCACTGTGATTACAGGTGGGCACCACCACAGCAGTCCCAATCTTGGTCTCAGTACGCCCCCAGGGATGGGACTGGCACGGCAGGCTGGTGATTGAACCCTGGCTCCTGCATCTGCCTAAGCAGGTGCTTTAATCTGTTGAGCTATCTGGCTGGCCCTCTGAGTGATTGTTGATTAAGACTTTTTCCGAATTTGTGCGTTGTCTTTTCACGCTGTTGGTGATTTTCTTTGACTTTCAGAAACTTCTCAATTAAATGAAATCCCAGTTGTTGATCCTTTGAAGTATTTCCCATGCAGTTTGGGTTTTGTTCATGAACTCTGCCTACCTACTTTCTCTTATGGTAGGTTTAGTGTTTCCGTTTTAATATTTAGATCTTTTATCCATTTTTACTTTAGTTTCGTGCATGGTAATAGACCTGGATCTAGTTATAGTTTTTGGTATGTGGAGAGCCAGTTTTTCCAAAACCATTTGTTAAAGAGGCTATCTTTCTTCCAGTGAATGTGTTTGGTCCTTTTGTCAAAGGTAAGATGGCTGAGTGTTTTTTTAGTTGAATCTGCATCTTCTAGTTGGTTGCGTTGATCATCAGGTCTGTTTTTCTGCTGGTACCATGCTAGTTTAGTAGCTTTGCCATATAATTTCAAGTCTGGGATTCAATGTCTCCTGTCTTGCCTTTGTTACCCAGGGTTGCCTTTGCTATTCTAGGTCCTTTCTGATGGCAAATAAATTTTAGAAATGTTTTCTGTAGATCTGTGAGGTATGTTGATGCTATTTTGATAGGGATTGCATTAAATCTTTATAACAATTTTAACATCTGTAGTTTTGAAGAAGTCTAGTTATGTTTCTTTTTTACTTTGTTGTATGCATTTTGATATTATTTATAGGAAAACTTTTTCTAATTCAAGGTCATGAAGATCTATTCATGTTATTTGTCTAAGAGCTTTAAATGTTGCTTTCTAACATAAAAGTCTGTGATGCATTTTTAGTTAACTGTTTATGAGATAAAGATTCAAATTCATTATTCATGTGAATATATAGTTTTCCCAGTATCATTTGGTAAAAAGAATAATCTTTTTTCATATCATAATCTGTAAACCTTTGTTTGAAATTAAATATGAGTTTCTTTCTTTCTTATTTCATTTATTTTTTATTTTCTCTGCTACACCAAAACATGAAATTTGTACATGTAATGTTTGATACATCTAGCTGTCTGTCTGTGTAACTATCTGTGTATAGTGTAATGTATAAACCAGGTCAGGCAGGCAGGGCGGTACACACCTGTGATCAGGAAGCAGTGGGGAAGCTGAGGTAGGAGTATCACAATGGGCTTGAGGCCAGTCTGGGCTACGTAGTGTGTTCATAGCATGTCTGAGCTACATAGCAGTAACATATTTCAAACAAAGAAATTATGTCAAACATTTGTGTCTTCAAATATTTCTTTTGATTCAGCACAGTAATTTAAAAATCATTTCTTTTAACTTTTGAAATATATAATTACATAATTGTTACCCGTTAGCCTATTATGCAATACTACACCAAATCTTCTTGCCCCTGACCACAACATAGTAGCCATTGATTAGCCATTCTTCATTGCCTGCTTGTTTATATCCCTGACCTCTGATGACACCATTCTACCTTCAACTTCCATGAAATCAAGTATTTTATTATATTCAAAATAAGAGTGACATCTTGCTGTACTTGACTGTCTGTGCCTATTTCACTTAGCATAGTAATCTCCAGTTCCATCCATGTTGCTCCAAATGACAGGATTTCATTCTTTTTATGTCTGAAAAGTATTCCATTGTGTATATGTAGCACATTTAAAAAATATACTAATCTGTTTATGGGATATTTTATGTTATTTCAATTTTTTGGCTATTGTGAATAATGTTGCAGTGAATATAGGAATGCAGGTGTCTTTTTTTCTTTTTTTGGCGGAACCGGGGATTGAACTTAGACCCTTGCGCTTGCCAGAGAAGTGCTTATTCTACTGAACCATCTCCCCAGCCCTGGAATGCAGGTGTCTTAAACATTCTGATTCCATTTCCTTCAGATATATACCCACTAATAGGATTGCTAGATCATATGGTCGATGTATTTTAACATTTTGTGGACCCTTCATACTACTTTCCACAATGGTTATATATAATAATTTATATTTTTACCAACAATATTCAAGGATTCTCTTTTCTCCATATCTTGGCCAGGAATTGTTAATTTTGTTCTTTTGATATTTGCTATCCTTTTTTTTTAATGTATGTGGTTCTTGAAGGGTTTCACTATGCAGCTCGGACTTGTGGTAATCCTTCTGCTTTCAGCCTCCATAGCACTAGATTACAGGTGCATGCCAGTGTGCCCAGACTCTGGCCAGTTAAGCCAGTCTTAGGGGCAGGGATGGCACGGCATGTGGTGCCAGGGATTGAACCACAGTCCCTGCACTTGCCAAAGCTTGTCTAAGCGGGCACTTTAGTCCACTGAGCTATCTCACTGTCCCTAGCCATTCTTATATAGGTGAAGTGATAGCTGGTGATTGTGGTTTTGACTTTCAAAACCTGTGAGTGTTATTGAGCATTTTTTTTCATGTGCCCATTGGTCACTTGAATATCATCTGTTGAAAAATTTCTGTTTAGGATTATTGTTTGTTAAATCAGCTTTTTATTTTTAATGTTTTGCTATTGAGGCTTTGGAGTTCCTTTTATATTCCCGATATCAATCCTATGTCAAATGTATATAATAAAATATTTTATCCCATTTGGTGGGTTTATTTTATACTCTATGTAGAAGCCTTTTATTTTGATGTAACTTCATTTGTCAACTTTTACTTTTGTTTTCTGTGCTTTTTTTTGTTTTATACAAAAAATCCTTGCTCATAATAATGGCCAGAAACATTTCTCCTATGTTTTCTCTTACTAAATGCTTAGTGTCAAGTCTTACATTTAAATCTTTTATTCATTTCGAGTTGATCATTGCATCGGGAGGTAAGACATAGCCTCATTATTCTACATGTAGATACCCAATAGTCCCAAAATGTTTAATGAAAAGATTAGTCTTCCTCAAATATATATTCTTACCACCTTTGTCAAAAACTCAGTTTACTTTAGATGTTTTGGTTTATTTCTCTATTCTCTTTTCTGCACTATTGTCTTTTTATATATAGCTCCATACTGTTTTGATTACTATAGCTGTTAGTATGTTTTGAGGTCAAGTAATGTAATACCTCCCATTTTGTTCTTTTTGTTCAAAGTGGCTTTGGACAAAGTTGCGTTAGTTGTTTTTAGGAATTTTTTTCTAGGTATATGAAGAAAACTGTATTTTATAGGGATGCAATGAATGTACAAGAGTAATTTAATGATGTTGACTTTTCTAGGTCATGATGAGGGGAATGTCTTTTTACTTTTTGTGTCTGCCTCAATTTTTTCATCGTACCAACTTTCCACTTCTTTAGCCATTGCATATGAGATTGCTTTATTGATTTCTATTTCAGTTAATTTGCTTTTGGCATATAGCAACAGTACTTATTTTCTCTCCCTCTCTCTTTTTTTTCAGAACTGGGGATTGAACTCAAGCCCTTGTGCTTGTCAAGCAAGCACTTATTCTACTGAACTATCTCCCTGGCCCCTTCTGATTGTTTGTTTTTTAACAGTACTTATTTTCACATACTGATTTTGTATCTTGGAACTTTGCTAATTCATTTATTGGTTCTCATAGTTTTTTGCGTGATAATTTTTTTTTCTAAAAACTGACAGTTTGACTCTTCTTCCTGTTTAAATGCTAATTGTTTTACCTTGTCCAGTTGCTCTAGATAGGACTTGCTGCAGTACAGTGACTAGAAATGGTAAAAGTATAAATCCTTGTTTTTGTACATATGTTAGAGATTTACAATTTTTAAGCTTTCCCCCACTCTGTATAATGTAACTATTACTTTGTTATAAAATAGCCTTTACTATGTTGAGATACATTCCTTGTATGCCTAATTTTTTCAGTGCCTTTGTCATGAAGGGGTGTTAAATTTTATTGAATGATTTCTATACACCAAACTGGAAAGAACACATGTTTTTTGTCCTTCATTTTCTAGATATGGTATCTTTATTGACTAGTATATATTCAAGTACCCTTGGATCTGTAGAATGAATTTCTCTTCCTCATACTAATCTTTTTCCATGTACTGTTAGATTTGGATTGCTAGAATTTAGCTGAGAATTTTTTGCCTTTAATTTTCTTTTAATATTTTATCTTTATCTTATTTTAGTTTATGGTAATGCTTGCTTCAAGGAGGATGTTTAGAAGAACCCCTTAGTCTCCTAAATTTTGGAATAACGTAAGGAGAATTGGTAGTAATTTTTTAAATATTTTGTGGAATTCAATAATGAAGCTATCTGATTGAGGGCTTTTCATTGTTGGTAGGATGTTAATTACCGACTCCATCTCATTACTTGCAACTGGTCTTATTCTCATTGATTCAGTCTTGGAAGATGTATATGTATGGGAATTTATATATTCTAGGTTATCAAAGTTTTGGCACATAGTTCTTTTTATCTAGTATATGTATTTTGTGATATCATTTTTAGTCATTACCTTTTCATCTCTTTTTGAGTCTTCTGTCTTCTTTTCTTAGGAATTTCTTTATTTTGTTTATATTTTGGGAAAGCCAATTTTTCCCCCTGTGGTGCTGCTGGGCCAGCAGGTCTGTGAAGGGCTGTGGACGTGGGTCTATATTACGCAGGATGGATTTTGTTAAGGTTGTCAAGAATAATTCCTATTTTAAGAGATACAAAGTGAAGTTTAGAAGATGATGAGAGGGCAAAACTGATGACTATGCTAGGAAACGCTTGGTGTAATACAGGACAAAAATAAGTACAACACACCTAAGTACAGGATGATAGTTCGTGTAACTAAC
>NDGM011075772.1:0-10000 GCA_002564305.1 Octomys mimax
TCCCCACCCCATGACTGCATGAGGCTTTGGGGGGACAACTAGACACAAACCATAACAATTAGTAAGTGGATGATGGCAGTCAATAGGTAGATGGATGGATGGATGGATAGATGGATGGATGGGGAGGTGGATGGATTAGTAGGTGGATGATGGCAGTCAATAGGTGGATGGATGGATGGATGGATGGATGGATGGATGGATGAATGGATATGGATGTGTGGATGGATGGCTGAGTGGGTGGATGAATACATATTTAGATAAAAGCAAACAAAGAATCATGTGAATGGATGCATGATTGTCTTGGTTCCTTTTCTCTCCCTCCTGGGACAAAATACCCAGGCACAAAATTAAGAAGGAGTGATTTATTTAACTCACTGTGTGTGGAGGTTTTACTCCATATTTGCTTGACTCCAAGGCAGAATGGCACATGGCAGAGGGCAGTAGTTCATGGTGGTAGAAAACAGTAAAGCAGCAAGAGAAAAAAAGGAAGAGGAGTTGCAGCAGCAGCAGTAGGCAGGCTTCTCTCCCTTCCTCATATTGCACTCAGTCTATCTTCTCCCAGGATGAGTGTAGCACTCACATCCAAAATGGCAGGGATATAGCTAAGTAGAATAAGTGCTTGCCTGGAAAATGCAGGGCCCTTAGTTCATTCCCCAGTACCACAAGAAAGGAAAAGAAAAAATCACAACCTGTAGAAGCCCACTCCATGACTGAATGAGGCCTTGGGGGGAGACCCAGACACAAAACAGTGAGTAAGTACAAATATAGATATAAATAAAAGATAAATGTGTGGATAAGTGGATCCATAGATGGATGAATGAATGAGTTTATCTGTCAGTGATAGTCTGGTGGGTGGATGGATGGATGGATAGATGGATGGATGGATGGATGGATGGATGAATGGCTTCATGGATGAAAATAGGTAGATGTATCTATTGACAGATGGATGAATGAGGAGTTGGATGGATGCACGGATGACGGGTTGGTGAGTGAATAGGTGGATACATAGGTGGATTGATGAGTAGAAGGATGGATGGATAGATTTCAATAGGTGAATGAAAGTGTAGATGAACGGATGGTTACATGGATGTTTGAAAACAGATGGATGATGTATAAGTCAGTGCTGACCAGAGAAACAGATATAATAAAAGATATATAAACTTCATTGGCTATGATACTACCACCGGACAAAGCATCAAGTTACAGAAGGATATAAAATTCTACAACATTGATTTACAAGGTTGTCCACAGAGTTGGAGATAGAAGGGTGCATAATCTCTGTCTACACACTGGGGATGCAAAGGATCTAATCAGAGGCTTAGAGCTCACTGCAGTAATTTATTCAAGATGAGAGCAGATGCTCCAGTAAGAGGTTGCCCCAGAAGATTGAAGAGTCAGTGCTGGCACAGGACAGTGTACATTGAAGGCCAGGTGATGATGTCCAAGTGAGAGTGAAGACTGGTGCTGCTCTAATGAAACAGAAGAGTCTTTCCTTCCTCAGTTCCCTTTCAGAGCATGATAGGGAAAATCCTCCCTCGATAGGCCTTCCACAGCCAGAAATATGCTGAGCTGTCTGTCCAGTTGGGTATTTCTTACTCAAATTTCCACAATCAATCAGCCATCCCAGATGAGAATATGGAAAAATTCAAAATAATTGCACACATAAAATGCAGTGTGTTTGTTTTCATACCACCAAGACAGGAACATGGGTCTTGGCCCGACTAGAACTCTATTTAATCAGTTGATTTTATTTATATAGAGCAGCCATGGATTTGAAAGGGTACAGGCCTAGAGCTTGAAATTCGTAATTAATGGTTAGCCCAAGGACAGTGACAAACAGTAATTGAGTCACTTTTTACACACACATGCACACACATACACACACACACACACACACACCGAATGATAGGTTTATTTAAGAAATAGACAGTTTGATACTAGGTTGTTGTTTCATTTCAGTGACCAGAATACCCACTGAGCACTCAAAGCCTTTTTAGTATGGGAACAGAAGAGCTATAAAGACCCACAGATATTTGGCAGAAGGGCCAAAAGTATATGCTGGAGAAAATATAGTCTACTTAGCAATTAGTGGTGGGAAAAATGATTCTGTACATGTTGAAAAATTAATCTAGACCCTTATCATTTACTGCATTATAATATTAAACAAAAATAGACTGATGCCAAGAGACAGAAAGACAAACAGAGAACTGGGTAGAAGACACGATAAATGAAACACTGGAGACAGAGGTATAAACAAAGACTTTGAACATGACGTTAATTGCCCAGGACTAATATCAAGAATCAACACATATGATTATATTAAATTAAAAGGCTTCAATACAAGCAATGGAGTGCAGAGGCTACACACAAGATGCAGAAAAAGAATCTCTACCATCTACTCACCCAGCAGAGAACTAATGTCTAGAATATATTTTAAAAATCAGAAATTTAGTCTCAAAATAACACATGCAATCAAAAACGAGAAACTGAAATGAATACATACTTCTAGAAAGAGAAGCACAGGAATACCTAATTCCCAGACACTTCTCTTTCCGAACAATTCGGTTCTAAATAAAACCACCCCACAGTATTTGGCGTCCAGTGGCAACGCCATAGGGAGTGAGTGGCAAGCATGACCATGGGCATCTTGTCCCAAATCATTCGACAGATTAAGTTCACAAAATGAGGTCCCGCTACATAAAAGATTAGACAGTACATGAAAAATAGTTGTTCAGCTTTGACCTGTAGTGAAGTGCAACTCAGAAGGTTACTGTGATGCTGTTTTACTCTAGTAGAGAAGGGCTATCCTGAGGATGTCAGGCCACTGTGGTGACACGGCCCTGTAGTCACAGTGCCTGGGAGGTTGAGGCAGGGAGATTGTGAGTTCCAGCTCAGCCTGGTCTACATAGTAGGACTTTGTCTCCAAAAATTAATAAATAAAGACATAACTTTTAAAAAACTCTAGTGGTGCTGCGGGGAATGGGTATATTTCTCCTTTATTTGTGAGCAGGTAAACATGTGCAGTCCTTACCAAAATCAGGATGGAAATTCCTCAGAACACTAAACATATGAATTGCATTTGGCCCCGCTATACTTCTCCTAGATTTCTTCTCCCAAACGTTACAATCATCATATTATGATATATAGGAGCATATCTTCATAGCAGTAGTAACTATATCATGGAAATAGATTACATTTATATGTACACATCAACAAATGAATGCATGAAGCCAGGATGGTGTATACATGTATACACAATGGAGTACTACTCTGACAAGAAAAGGATGCATTTTGTGGGATCCCTAGGAAAGGGATGCACATGAGTGCTCAGTAAAATAGATCAGACACAAGAGGTTAAGTATCACAAGGTTTCTCTCACATGAGAGACCCAAAATCCAAATGATTTAAAGAGAAGCATGAAAGGGAGATAGCAGGGGTGGGAGCCTAGCCTGTGGAGATGGGAGAAAGATGTGAGAGAGTGGGGAGAGGGAGGGCGTAGAATGATTAAGACACGACACGTGCCAATCCCCCACCATGATCGTAACACTTTCGTGTAGCAACCATGTGACAAACAAAAACGGTTCATCACAAATGCAGCACAGAACAAAGGGATTTTCCAGAGCGAAAGGCTCATGTTTGGTGCACCATGAGGTAAAAGCAAAGTGGATGCTGCTCTCTGGGTTTGACTCCAGTTAGGAGATTACTTAGACTAAACTCAAGGGGAGGAACCATTAGGGGAAGAGGAAGAAGAAAAGGTAAGCATTCTTGAAAGCATTCAGGGCTCAAATCTAAAAATGACAGTTGGATCGTTGGTTAGGAGAGTCTAATTCATAGAGATAGAGTCTATAGAAATGGTGTGCATGCACAATACAGCAAACATGCCAGGGAGTAAACAGGAAGTGGGTAGGTAGGAACAAGAAGTGGGCAGGAAGGAAACAGGAAGTGGTCGGGAAAGAAACTGGATGTGGGCAGGAAAGAAACCGGATGTGGACAGGAAGGAAACATTCCAGGGTTGATCTAGACTTCACAGAGGCAGAAGTTTTCTACTGGGTTCATCATCTTGCCCTTGAGTAAAGATGACAAATACAAGGACAGATCTGAGAATACAGGATGTACAGTCCTCCAAGTTGGTGTGCTATGCACTTTACACACCATTTTCAAATTCTGTCCTTACATAAGAGATGACCACCCACCCTGAAGTGCATTAGAGAATGTTGATGGACACCTTTTCTTTCAATCTGAGTTACTAATTGCTCTCTGATTCAATCTGAATTACTTTTGTTTCCCACAATGTCCTAGTATGGTGGAGAGCTTGTGTTTCTCTCCCTCTCCCCTCTGCATGTATAAAAATGTGCGGTGCATGTGTTATGGGAATGTCTTTCTCCCATTTCAGAAAGTACCGCTGTCCAGTACAGAGATGTGAGTTTTAAAAGTGCTGAAATTCCACTTTATTTCTGAAAGAATGGCTTTCATCAACACATCAAATAATAACCAATGCTGCCCAGTGCTGCTGGGAGACAAGCACTTTGACATTGTTGGTTCGAATGTAAACTCATACAATTATAACAAGCAACATGGAAATTCCCAGAAAAAGTAAAACCAGAAATTTCGCTTGACCCAGCTGTTCTCCTTCTGAATAGCTTTCCAAAACAGGTCAACATGTGGCATCCCAGTGATCCATGCATGTCCGTGTTTATAGCAGCAGAATTCATAATAGCTACATCTTGGGGCAAGTCAGTATGCCTAGCAAGAGACAAAAAGGATAAAGGGAATGTTATGTGTACACAGATGCGAGTTTTCCTCTCCCATGAAAGACAAACATGAGTGATGTGTGTGCCTTGAGATTAGAACGGCAAGCAAGGTAAAAGACGCAGACAAGCATAAATGCTGCACGTTTTCTCTGATACAATAAATGTGCATTGTAAATAAAGAGCAAAAGTAAAAGACAGGAAACAAGGAGACAGGTGTTTATACAACAGGGAAAGAGAACAAGAGATGGGCAGGGAGTACAGAGGAAAGAAAGGGAAAGGGAGTGAAGAAAGAAATGAAGATGTGTTAGGTGCCAGCTTCCCACAAGGAATGTAAACACGTGCATGAAATCACGTGCTAATGAAAAGGAAATTTAAGAAGAAACAAACGTAAAAGTTGGGGCTGTAAGTAAAAGCCATGGGGCAAAAGAAGGATATCACCCCTAATTGCAATCAATATGAAGGATTTCCTTAAGTGCCAGTGGTAGGAAGATGTTTCACTCATGGCAAACACCTGGGGAGAAGGTGTCAGCGCTCTGCAGACAGCAGCAAGAAAATGAGGGAGACTGCTCTGTGCTGCCATCATGCACCTTCATCTGGTTATCTCCAAGAAGGGTGAAGAGAAGTGGAAGCAGTGGATATTAGAGGCATTGTTTTTGATATTTGGGCTCATTTTGGTGTATGTAAGATTTCAGGAACACTCTTGTCCTTCAGTGCATCCAAAAGAGGACCTGGTTTGTTTCCCGTTACATATTGGATTCCCTGTTTCAAATTAGATCCCTTAAGATTTTTTTTCCCAGTGAAGAGGACCATTCTATGTTTTACCTCCCTGACAGTACTGGGCTTCTGAGTATCCTACAAACATTTTTGGTCATAAAAGTAATGCTTTTGTTTGTCACAGGCAATGCAAAGCCCCATGTTGTAGAAAGAAATGCCTGCCTCTGGGAAACCAGGGCAAGACAGTGCAATGAATTCTATGCCAGCCATAAACTCCTAGTACAATCTAAGAATTGTAAACACACAGGCAAGCCCTGCATTATGGCAGAAAGGAGACATGATGCCCACAAGTTTTTCTGGAGCTAATTGCTTGATAGACTCTAGATCTGGCCAGCTGAAAATAATCGGCAGAACAGCTTTGATAGCATTTGCTGAACTTTAATCTTTACTTAGGGAAATCCTCTTCATTCCATTGGAAACTTGCCTGTGCAAAGACCACAGCATATGGTGCATTTGTCAAGATGTATGGTGCAGTCCTGGGCCTTCAAGTAAAGCTTTCCCCAATTCATCTGTCCCTCACTTTTAAATTCATAGAAAATCAATTTGCAGTGGAAAGTCAGGCTCTTGTTTGTCTAGGCTCTAAAGGGTAGAGTTTGCATGGTTAACATCCAAACTTTAGTGTTAATGATCCATTCCCCTGAGAGAAAAGCAAGAAAAGATCTCACACATTCTGCAGATAATTTTTTTCTAAATCTGTGAATCGCATGCATATTTTGGCCCCAAAAGACCCACCATCTGTCTCAGAAGGTTACAGGTGTAAAGCGCCTAAACAGCTTCAGGTAGCACTGCATGTTAATGGGCTTTGGCAAGAGAAGAGTACAGGCTCAAATATCAAACGTGAATATCCAGCCTCAAATGAGCTTCTCGCGTCATCTCCAAATAAGGCAGAGTGAGAAAGCAAGCCATTTCATGAAGGACATGGTGGAGTCCTTGCAGAGGTGTCCAAAAATGATATTTGAAGACATTTTTTTTTGCCGTAATCCATGGCTCCACCCCTAACAGAACCCGATAATTTGCTTCAGGCCAGAAGATGATAAAGGAACCTTTGAAGTTTGTGTAACTACTCCCGCAGCAGGAATTCTTGCTGCTTATTAGAGTTAAGGTCCACCATAAATTTTCAATATGATTCATACAAGGCTCGCTGCTAACCTTGATTTAACCCTGAGAACCAACAAAATCTGTGTGGTATGTGCTGTGCATGTCCAGCACTGGAAGGATTGGAACCAACAGGACAGCTCGGATTCCTATGCTGGAGAATGACATCAAAAGCACTGCTGTAAAGCTCATGAGAACTGTCTCGGTTAATTTTCTCTCATTGCTGGCTCAAAATACCCGACACCCAGAAACAAAGATGGAAACGTTTACTTAGCTCATAGTTAGTTTAGGTTTCAGTCCATACTCTGCTGGCTCCAAGGCAAAGTGGCACATGGAAGAGGGCAGCAGCTCATGGTGGTGGAAAACAGCAAAGAGCAAAGGGAGGAGCCGGGCTGCCACAGTTGCCAAGTCCTTTTCCCTTCTTTATATGGTATGCCGGCTGTCTGCACAAGGCAGGTGTAGCACTTGCACCCATAATCCCAGCCCTGGATCTTGAATTAATCACAAACTCTAGAAGTCTGCCCAATGACCGCATGACATTTTTCAGGGACAGCTAGCGATAACAAGAACCCTCAGCCCAGGGAAACCACAAGCTCTTAGGGAAATAAGGACCACACAGAACTTTCTAGATCACAAATGGCAGGTTGGTTTTCAAGAGAAATGGGCGTTCTGTACTTCCTGTATTGCCTCTGCACAGACAGCCTCGGTTCTAGATGGATTGCGTGTACCCCTGAAATCTGCACGCTGAATCCTGACCCCAGTGTGATGGTGTGAGGAGCTGGGGCTTTGGGAGGTGGGAAGGTCCTGCGGCTGCAGCCTTGAGGATGAGACTTGTGTCTTTGTAAAAGAGAGTTTACTGCCCCTTCCACCATGAGTCAGAAAGAAGCTTTCTTCAGGCATGGGACTTGCCAAGTTCAGGCTCTAGGCCAGAAAGTCATCCAGGTCTGCTGTTCATCAGTCGTCCATGCTGTGACATTGCATATGGCAGTCTCAATGGTGTGAGATAGGGACAGACAAGTGCAATGGCCTCAGCCTCCAGAACTGATCCCACAAGTTCTGCTGTGTGTCCATGGCCGGGCTGTGGGATTGCATATGGCGGCCCTGATGGACTGAGACAGGGATGAACTAGGACAGTGGGCCTCAGCCTCCAGCACTAGGCCACCGAACTCCACTGTGTGTTGACACCTGGGCTGTGGGATTGCGTAGGGCAGCCCCAATGGACTGAGATAGGGGCAGACTAGGGCAGTGAACCTCGATCTCGAGGACTGGGCCACCAAACTCTGCTGTGTGCCAGCACGGAGACTGTGGGATTACGTACGGCAGCCTCAAATGACTAAGATGAAAACTAGTGAAGTGAGCATTATCCTGCAGGAATAGGAGCCAGAAGGTGTGCTCTGTAGAAGGAACGTGGTGAATAGCAGCTTGTGCATCAGCCCGTAGGCTAAGACTGCCTTTACTTTATCTTCTCTAATATACATTTATCCGTTTAACTTACAGTGTATATGTCAATGTAATATTCTCTGCCAGCCACTGTTATCAGGAACAGAGATGGGAAGATTTCCTTTATTTTGCTTTTTAGGGGATTGAACCCAGGACCCTCACACAGAGCTGAACCACAGCCCATTTTTAATTTCTGGATTTGAGACAGTATCTTGCTAAGTGACTAAGTTTGCCCAGGCTGGGCTTGAACTTGCAGTCCCTCCTGCGCTGACCTCCTAAGTTACTGAGGTTATAAAGGTGAGCAACTATATTCAGCTGGGTTTGTTTTCAATTGAAGCAGTTCAGCCAGAAAAAAAAGTAGGGAAAGAATTGAACACTTCTGAGGTGGTGAGGGAGGCAAATGCCAAACATCCAGAGAGAACTGGCAAACATGAAGGACAGGAAGGTTGGGCCTGCAAAGACGAACCATGGCTTCTTATTCTGCCAAGAACAGGGACTCCGGGGCTGCATTTTAGCCCATTTGTCTTCTGGACAAATCCTCCACTGGGATCTTTCAGAGTTCCTTCTTCTTTCTGTTTGCTCCCTTGAAACAGCTCCTCCAACTTCCTCACAGAGTAAACAGAATCTTATTAAGACATCTGGCTGGTGTCAACAGCTATCTGCATGGAAACACAACTGCGAATTCATTTTCCGACAAAATGAATGTTCTCAAAGAACAGGCAGACAGAATTTTGTTTATCAAACAGTGAGGGTCATAAAAATGAAGGCAGGTGGGAGTCAACGGGGAGACAGAGAGAGACAGCGATAGGCAGACGGAGAGACAGAGACAGAAAGAGAGAAATACAGATGGAAGCAGAGGTGGAGACAGAGAAGGAGGCAGAGACAGAGATAGAGAGAGAGAGACAGACAGACAGA
Organism: Octomys mimax; assembly: GCA_002564305.1. NCBI lineage: Eukaryota > Metazoa > Chordata > Mammalia > Rodentia > Octodontidae > Octomys > Octomys mimax. The sequence continues at coordinate 8,976 of NDGM011075772.1, forward strand.
GACAAAGACAGAGACACAAAATCCTTTTGCTTCTCTTTATTCAACTTCTTTTATTTTATAGTACTAGAGTTTGGACCCAGGAGCATGATACCATTGATATACATCTTGAATGATAATATACATCGCATATTCTTATTCTTGCTTTCTCTACTCTGCCTCTGCCTATGTCTCTGACTCTGTCTCTATCTCTGTCTGTGTCTGTCTGTATCTCTATCTCCGTCTCTGTCTCTGCAGCACTCACACCAATAATCCCAGCAGCACTCACACCCATAATCCCAGCAGCACTCACGCCCATCATCCCAGCACTGGGTCATGAATTAATCACAATGCCTAGAAATCTGCCCCAAAACTGCATAAGGCTTTTGGGGGAGAACTAGACACAAACCATAAAAACAGCTAAGCCAAGGGGTAGCCCAGATGGATGAAGGAGGACATAAGGCTCTTCTCCCGGCAATTTCCAGCCAGGAAGACTAGAGAAGGACTATAAGTGGTAATGTTGTACCTCATGTTGGTGTGTGCTAAACAAGCTCTGGGAATGTACTGCAAAAGGAAAAATTTGCAGAGACAGTGTTGAAAGAAAAGTGATACTTGACCCCAAGGATGTGGGCTTGCCAAGGAGGTGGATTTTTGGGGGGGGACTTATTGAGGCAGGAATAGTCTGCTGAAAGACTTGAATGTACAATAGGAACATTACAAAGGCTTTAATCTAGGGACCATACCAAGAGGGCTGAACTATGGAAAGATCCCTCCACTTATATTTCTTTGCTGTTAAAATCAACATAAGTAGCAACTTCCAACTATTAACAAGAATAGATGCAATGAGGGCTGTCCAGACAGATCAGCGGACTACAGCACCAGCTTAGGCAGAGCACAGTGGCTGGGGTTCAATCCCCAGCATGCCGAGCTGGCGATTGAGACTGGGCGTGGTGGCACGTGCCCATAATCCCGGTGCTTGGGAGGCTGAAAATATTCGAGTCACTACAAGTCCAATCTACATAGTGAGACCCTGTAGATCGTGTCCTAAA
>NDGM011075789.1:0-14903 GCA_002564305.1 Octomys mimax
CACTTAGGAACCCATGAACTCCTGTTTCTCCAGAAGAAATGGTACTGAACTAATAGAAAAATTCTGGAGGATGAAGTTAATGGTGGTGAATTCCTTACTCTCATAACCTAACCTTAAAATGTTCAATAAATCTCCATGAAAAGGCTTATTTCTCTTTCATACTAGGGACAAAAAGTTACCAAAGTCTCTCTTGTAAACCCTGAGTAAGTCCAGTCTTTACCGGCCATACAGTTGCTACTAGTGGATCAGGTTTAAGAGAAGAAAGCTATGTTTAACTATAGCTTAAGGTAAAGGCAGTGTCCTTACTTAGCAGAGACAACTAATAAAACAAGAACAGATTAAGAAAGCTTTCATAGGGTCTGTGGAGATAGCTAAGCTGTCTAAGTGCCTGCCTAGGCAAGCACAAGGACCTGGTTTGATCCCTAATGCCACATGCCAGGCCAGCCCTGCCCCAGGCCCACCCAGCTGTCCCATGAATATAATCCCAGCACTGGGGAGGCTGAAACAGGAGGATCACTGTGAGTTTGAGCTGCATAGCAAGACCCCAAACCAAATACATTATATCAAAAATAAATAAAAGAAAGCTTTCATAGCAGGTTATGGAGAGTGATATAAACTGTAAGGATAACTGGAGGCTTCACAAAGAACTAGGAATAGCCAGGAAAACATTCACCAAGCTTTTAAGGACATACAGAACATGTGTCCTGGGCTCAAAAAGAAATTATCATCATGGAAATCACTACTGGAACAATACATGTAGACCAAGCCCTTCTTTTATATCAAGTAGGAGGCAATTCTATTGATTTCACAAGGACCAGCCATCATTCAGTCCCTGTATATGGTATTCCCAGTGAGAATCTGCTATTGTTTTTGAGACACTGGTGAACTTTGAACTTTGAACGACTGTGATTTCACTGTTTGCTTAATGCCTGATAGTCTTTGGTCTGCTAATCTCCTTTCGAACAGTTTCACCTCTGCACTTTCAAGGGGAGGAATTTGAATCATCCTATGAGGGAAGGGTTGGTTCTAGCATTCTGATTGGATATCCTTGAAATAAAGACATGCCTTTTGTGTCTCACCTTCCCTTGGACATAAGGTTGAATCATTCACTGTATTTAGTTATCCCTTTTATATCTCATAAATTGTGCTGTGTATTTCTTAATCTTGTCTACTGTGCTGAAATTTACCAGATCACAAAATCAAAAGTACTAGGTATAAAAACTCAAAGCTTGTCCCTATCTTAGCTTTAGAAAATTGAGGGCTCTGCTTAACATCAAGAACTGCCAGAACAAATGATTAAGAGGAGAATAATTTCAGTGACAATGTAGTCTGCATGACAAAAAAAAAGAAGAAGAAGAAGAACAAAGATAATACTTAAGTTTAATGATCAGTATTTTACACTCTGGTGAGAATTTTGTTGTTCCTTGAGGGCCATAATTACTTTCCTCAAATGCCTCAACTGAAAGAGTAGGGTGAGAAAATAGAAATAAACTTTACTGATTTCACAATGTCCATGAGGGCTTGCCTGTTTGGACAAATACTTAGAACTAGGTAGTAGAGAAACACCTCTGAATCAATATTTTAAACAAAATCCTGTTAACTGTTAATGGAAAAGCACTTTTGATTTTATGTAAATTAGGAGTGCCTGGGTAATACATAAACACATGGGGAAGAAACATAGCCAGCTGATAGATGAGTTCTTTTATATCACAATTCATGTTTATTTCCTATTGTCAGTTCTCATGTCATTCTAAGCCACATAACCATACATTCTTCCATAGGGTAGAACTTTACAGCTTATAATATATTTCAGAAATATTAGTGAGGAAGAATTATTTGATTATTCAGACACTGGATACTAGCTAGTGTGTAGAGGGCTCCCAAGAAAAGGGAAAGTAGGTGTCAATGAATGGGGAAAATGCTCTCAAACTAAACCTCAAACCTCAGGTAAAACATCTCAAAATTGAACATAGATCTGAAATGTAGAATGCAATTTTCATAGGAGAATATCCTTATGATCTTGAATTGCATCAAATATATATAATTAGCATGCTAAATTTCCCAAGCACTGTAAATACAACATTTTATAAAATCTCAAGACATATTAAGACTCTGTAGATCTCAAATGACATGACCAAATCTATCATCAACTAGTGACTGAGCAAGAGGTTACATTTGATCTTCAAACTTCGTTCTCTTTGTTCTTTCCTTTATGTCATGCCAGTTCCTTCTTCTGTGCTTAGATTCACAAGAGAAGCACAATAGCAACTTTACAGAAATATTGCAAGTTCACACATGGTACTCATGAGCTTGAAATGTCAGGAAACTAACATTCTTTATATTCCCAATAGTAATAGTTGGTTACTTGGAATTTTCAACTCACACATGGTAAGACAAACTTGAAGTCATGGAGTCACATTTAATTCTCCATCTCCCCTCAACATCTAATTGATGCCCTCATGGGAGCTTCAAATCCTTAAATTTCTCTTGCATTCATTTCCTGTTTGCTATTTATTTCCACAATCTCAATATGTGTTCAAGCCTCTGTTCTAACACAATAACCTCATTATCTTTTTGCTTCTATTTTCTCCTCACTGTGCTTCTTACAAGATAGTGCCAGATTAGTTTTTTAATAAACAATGCAGATATAAGTACCATGAGCTGACTGACTGTGCTGTTGGAGCTCCAGCAATGCAGATAACATATAGTATGTCCTCTTGTTTTCCCCAAATCTAACACATTAGGAGTCTTTCATTTAATGCTTATTAAATTCTCAGCTCCATAGTCTGCTTTTCAAGGGACCTCAATGATATGGTTTCAATATTTCCTTCTAAACTTTGAGGCAATTCTTCTTTCTGGATGGAAATTGTAAGCTGTAGTATACTTGTCCCAACTCCCAGTGGTTTGCAAGTTCTGATTTTACACCAACTCTTCCCAACTCTGTATTCAGTGAGGCCACATTTGTAGCTTGAATACAGCTGTGGTGGGAAGATTCATACTATAAAAATCAAACAGTACTGGGCCAGGGATATAGCTTTGCATGGAAGGGCATGCTCAGCAAGCTTGGGCTCCCAAGTTTGATTCCCAGTGCCCACTCCCCAAGAAACAACAACAACACAAATCAAACAGTGCTAGAAATCAGAGCTTGTTTTGAATAGCTGTTTATTAAACATTTACTAATATACCTCTAATTCCCAACCAAATGCTACTAAACTTCATAGTGAGGATACAATATAGGATGAAAGACTGAAAGTGTTCTGCTGAGACTGAAAGCCCTGGTACCAAGTCAAAAACAGGACGGTTTGAAGGAAGAGAACAAGAATAAGAGAGTTGAAAAATATTTGACAAGTTTAATTCCTGAAAAAGATGATAGTGAAAAGTAGATTTGCCTTCAAATAGTTTACAGGGAAAATTATATCAGGAGTCACTGGTGTGCCAGGGAGGGAAGTGAGACAGGGAAAGGAAGACACAGCTACCATATGGTACATTAGCAGACTGGTTGCTACTGTGTACCACTGGAATCAAATCCTACTGAGGATCTTAGGGGAATATGTAGAACGTAGTTCATATTTGCTCACAAAAGAATAAAGAATATGGAGAATTTCTCTTTAAGAAGACACCTGCAAGTGCTTGCATTAAGAAGCAGAAGGCATTAACTATATGAACACATGCTCAATATTTCTAGCCATGACAGAGATGCAAATCAAAACTACAGTGAGATTCCATCTCATCCCAGTTAGAATGGCTATAATTAAAAAAGACTATGGCAAGAATGTGGAGAAAAAGAAACCCTTATATACTGTTGGGGAGAATATATGTTAGTGCATCCACATAGGGTACTCAGGAAACTCAGAATAGAAGTACCATATGATTTAGACAGTTCTCTCCTGGATATGGATCTGAAGTACATGAAGTCAGCACACAAAAGATACCTGCATCTTTATTATAACACTATTCACAATAGCTAAACTATGGAGTCATCTTAGATGTGCATTAACAGATAAATGGGTAAAGAAAATATGGTATATATACACAATTGATTATTCAGCCTTTGGGAGGGATAAAATCATATCATTTATAGGAAAATAGATGGAAGTGGAAACATTATATTACGTGAAATAAGCCAGACTCAGAAAAACAAATATTACATTTTTTTTCACATATGTGGAAGCTAAAAAGTGGGGGTGACATGAAAATAGAAGGGGAAGTATTAGAGAAGAGGAAGGGAACAAGGTATGTAAGAGTTTAAAATTATCCAAATATGTTATATGCATGCATGAATCTGCCAAAATATAACCCAGTAATGTTTATAACTAGTATGCACTAACTAAAAAAAATAACCTAAAATTGGAAAAGGGACTACAAAAGATTGGGCAAGAGGCTGAGGAGAGGAAGGAAAGAGGATAGAAGATGAGGGGATGAAAAAAAGAGGCAGACACAATTAATGCATGGTATATGCATATATGGATATATCATATTGAATTCTATTAATTTGTACAGTTAATATGTGTTAATATATCTTTTAAAAAGAAAAGACTGTTATGTAGGGGAAGATGAATGCCAGTGGAATACTAATAGGACATGGATACTTGTGGTTTTATGTTTTGCATAGTGTACTTAGTGGTGAGAGGGATTCACTTAAATGGTCAATGGGTAGCGAAGATCCATCCTTCCAGTTGTGAATCATTTGTTGTTACCAAACATACTCCATTTGTTTCTTCCTCTGAGCCTATTCACAGGTTTCTTCCTTTATGATAAGGTACATTTTAGTTTGTTTCAATTTTGAAAACTCCTCAAGCCTTGCAGTTCATCGAATATCAGTACCATTTCCATTGGGAAACACATCCCATCCCCTCTAATGATGAGAGAGGGTGACTTCCAAGCTAGCTAGGCTAAACTGAGCAGGGTGGGGAGAGTCAGTCCTCATTTGATCTGAAACAAAGGAGTAGGTAATAAGACTTTCTCCCTTGGTTAGCGTGTATGGGATTCAAAGGGCAGAGACAGAAATTGTAATCCAGAGTCACTCGAAATGATGAACTCTGTATGGTAAGGGGTTCATCCCTCCTGTTTGTCAGTAGAACCCACCCTGCACAGAGACATGCTATTGGTGGTGGTAGAGAAAACTGAATAAATGGAGGGCTGGGTGAATAATGAAAATGAGGTAGGGAGCCAAACTAGGGAGTTGAAATTGAATTAGAAAAGTCATTAAGGGGTCAGCAAAAGCATTTGGATGAGTTCTGAGGATGACTTCAAAGCCTGTCGACAGTCTCTAGGTATGGCACATTCATCAGAAGTGGGCTAGCTGAGACCTAACTAGCTTTTGAGGTTAAACAAAATTGCCTTTCATCTCATTCTGCTTATGATGCATATCTTCTCTACGAATCTCTATGAGTAACTCCAGGTTTTTTTAGTCTCTGTTAGCTTTAAACTCCTATCTCTTTAGATTAGGGGTGTCTATGAGTTGCTTTGATGTGTCAGAAATGCTTCTTACATTTTCTTGCATGAAACTATAGACACTTCTTGACTTCCCCAAGCTTTGCTCACATGAGTGGTTTGTGTGGGAAGCATAATTTAGTAAACATGCAGACTAAAGGTAAGACCTTTTCATTAGCCTAAGGCTTGGCCTTTCCTCCCTCAGACGCCATGAGAACCCCATGAAATACCCTCCTTGTGTTATATGAGCAATTTCACCCTCTGAAAGCTATCCAACAATTAGCCCTATCTTGCCTCCTCAAAGATGCTTTACTGTTGTTTCTAATGAAGCAGCCATCTATTCTTCTACGTGAAACATTCGCTGTCTACCTTCTCTGCTCTGTACCTTTATACAGAGTTGCCCCTGACTGGAATATTCTTTCCAGAACAGAAGATTTATCAAGAGTTCAGAAATTTCAGTCTTTCCCTCTCTTTATCTTATATCATTCTCCCTAAGTAGAAAAGGATAATGTCAACCATGTTTTCCTCAAGAAGGCAATAGTTAGTTTTTTTTTTAAGTAACATTTTTTTTCATTCAATAAACTTCTAGCAAGTGCTTACTTCGTCTTTCTAAGTCACATAAGTAGGCCAGAGGAGAGAGAAGCTCCCTTGCCTCTCTTGCCTCCCACCCTTCCTAGTTTAGAGCATTATTCTTTCTCTACAATATGGGACATCTTTATGTGGACCTCTCCCATGAACATGAGTTATGAATATTTATTTACAAATTTCATCATCATTACTGAAATATAAACTTTGCAAAAATGAGATCATTTCCCTCTCTGAAAGTTCAGGCTATCTCACTGTCTGACATAGTGTAGATTTTGAAAACATATAACCTGTTATTGTGGAAAAATGAATGAATGTGGGACTGCATAGATAGCCCCTCGGTGATCTGAGCAAGCTCCGGAGTAATAACACACAAGACTCCTTTCTCACTCCTACCGACTTCTCACTTCACCCTCCCTGTGTTATATGAGCTCCTGTGTGAGTCGATCAGCAACTATTTACTTACTGAAGACCTATAATGTGCACGGCACAAAGATAGCTCCAGGACTGAGATTTTATTTTTTTATTTATTTTTTGGAACCGGGAATCAAACTCGGGACCTTGTGCTTACCAGGCAGGTGCTTATTCCACTGAGCTATCTCCCTGGCCTCTGACATTTTAGGAAAAAAACAAGTCTGTCACCTCTCTAGTTCTGCCACCCAAAAATAATTTCCAGGCCACTTATATCTATTTGTTTTTATGGAAAGGCTGAGACAGAGAGGTAAGAAAGCAGAAATCATTGAAAAGATTTGGGGCTGTCACATCTATATATGGCATTTTACATTGCCAATTCACAATTTCTGAATGAGTTATTTCTATGTCCCTTCACAACAGCCAGCACTGCAGTGCCTTGCATATATTATATGCTTAATGGGTACTTATCAACTGATTTTTTACTAGCATGTGACAGCATAAATGCATTTTGAAAAATGAGAAGACTGAGTGCTAAAATAGTCACGATTCTTTCTTTCAAAATACACAGTAGAGAGTTAGATTTAAAGTTCAAATGCCTCTGTACCCTGCCCTGTGGTATCTCTAACCAGGGTGATCTGATAAGATAGTTGAAGTTGCAGTTACAGGGTAGTTGACAACCTTTGCTCCCTCTCCACAATCAAAAGCATTCTTACCTTTTAGGTGAGCCACACTAGGTTACTTGCTGTGGAGTTCTCAAGAGCATAGGATCATCTTTTTCACTGTCCAAAGAAGATGCTGTTTAATTTTAAGATCCTGTTGAACAGTGCCACTCTGAGAACTGGTCACAATATCATGGTGCGAAATTTTCAGTAAGTGATGAACAGAGTTGGGATTGATTTAGGTATCATGGTGATAAATGAAATTATGCTGTGCAAATGAGAGCTGCCACCAAAGGCCTCTTTCTGTAGTGTATTGTGCCACAGTCTACTCTTATGTGAGCCGGCTGTCTCTAATTGCAGCTGAATTTTCATTTCTCAGTTTTTCTGTAATTTGATTTTATCATGTTTGCTATGTGTGTCTATGTGTGGGGAGGTAACTGTGGCAGGTACAACTGACTAAACATTCTTGACATCTTCCATTTGTCTATGTTCTAAATGAACTGAAAGAAATTACAAGAGTGATGTTGGTTTCTTTGCTTTGTTTTGTTTTTGATACCAGGAATCAAACTCAGACCTTGTCCTTGCCAAGCAGATGCTGTACTGCTGAGCTATATCCCTGGCCTACAGGAGGAAATTTACATAGGGCCTCCAGCTTGTATCTGGGTGTGATAGAAAACAATACATCATTCTGTGCTGTTAGAAAAATCTATTCTTTTAATGAAATAGATTCCAGATAGCAACTAGATAAATACTTACAAAGCTGGTGCAAGAAAGCCTTACTTATATGTAATGGGAATAACAGTAGTGTTTACAAAATCTAAATTTNTGAAGTTCATATCAAAAATTGTTGATGGCATGAACAAAAGGTATTATCTTCCATGAATTCACTATAAAAGCATGAATTCTGTTTATAGTCTTTGATCACATGCTTGCAATTGGCATGAGTGTCTGTGGGGAAAGGGGAGAAGAGAGAACATGAGTCAGCTTAGTAAGCAAGGCTATCAGATACCAACGTCCTAGCCATAAAGCTTCTAGAAGACTTGGATATTGTCAATCAGATAAAATTTTTCTATAGCCTCTTTATAAAATATAAACTAAGGTCTAAATAATATCCCTGACTTCCGAAATGTGAATATTGCTTCACCTATATTATAGGAAAAAAAGATAATAGTTGTTCTGCCTATATTATATGATATTGTACAATCATTTAACAAATACTCATTGAGTACCTGCTTTGTGCCATGCCCTATGCAAGATGTTGGAGATAGTATAGGACAGGAAATGAGATATTTCATTCCAAACACGTGAAGTCACAGTCTGGTGATAATCAATGAGATAATGTGTGTGAAACTTGTAAAGTAACAGACATTGTTTATTATTCCACCCACTGAGTTACATCAGATAAAAGTATGATTAAAATTTATTTCATGGTTTCTAACAAAGAAAAAAATCACTGAGTTGTGAATGCTCAAATGAATGAATAACCAAAGCTTGGAACTCAAACTTGTACTCATCTTAGAAAATTACAATAATATTTTACAATTATTGTAGGTTAAATTTTGTAAGCAAAACCTTTGTCAAGTAGTTGAGATTTTTTGGAAATATGCTAACAACCTCATGTCTATATCTGGTAGCCAGACTACATTTCTGAAAATTCTGGTTAAAGATCTATCGTGGGACAAAATATAGCTAAATCAGCCCAAACTTCTACTTACTGTTTGAAAAAAGTGAAAGTCTGGAGTTGCCAAGGTTGTAAAAAACTCAATATTACATTTTATTGAAAAATAACCTTGAAATAGTTTCAACATGGTGTTGTCTGTGACAGAGGTATTTTTCCCACTCTATTATTTATTCATACTACCTGCCACCTAAATGAATTCAAAATTATTGATCTTTATTAAGACCTTCAACCTTTCACAAACTCCCTCAACAACAGAGAAAAGCTTCCTGTCAAATCTATATTATACTATTACTTTGATTTTCAACCTTTCACTAAAATTTAAGTACTTTTTCTTTTGTTCAATTCTTGGAGAAAGCAGAGGGCTTTTGTTACTCAACATATCACATGAGTTTACAACTGCAGCATAATAGGAAATACATGGTAAGGGCTTGAAAGTGCCACAAAATAGGGGCTTTTAAAGTAAGTAGCCATGTTGCCATCTATATGATAAAGTCACAGCTGAAGAGAGCCTGAAGCCATCCACATAGGGCCCTAGATCAATTGCTTTTAGTCATTTAGTTTTCTTATACAAAGTCAATAGATTCAGACACCAAGATTGGTGAAAATGCCCAGTCCACAGGCTTTGCATCTCACAAACAAGGCTTTGGAGTCTGCTGTGTTTGGATGATAGTGTACCATGATTCATTGCATATTAGGCAAATCACTTAGAGGTTTTGAAGAAACCACTGAAAGATTCCTTTTCTTTATCAGAGAAGAGCAATTTGTAAGTGCAGTTCAATTTCTTCTCACAAATATAAATTTCCTCAAAGAATATTGAGCTAAGCCACCCAATTTTGTGGAGGTTATGGATTGGAGCTGGAGGTGACTAGTTTTTAGGTATTTCACTCCAAATCTCTATAAGAGCTCACATAACTCATTATGTTCATTTAATCTCACACACATACTCATCCGTATACATGTGGACACATGAAACAATTACAGGTCGTTCATGTTCTCATGAAAGAGAGAATATTGCTATTTGATTATTTATATTTTGTGTCAAAGCATACAATAATACCTTTATAAAGCATATATCTTAACTTGACCCCAGAAAAGCATGATATGACGACAGGAATGGTGATGTGTTTCCTTTGGCCAACAGTAGAATTTTCACCCAGTTTGTTATTTTTGGTAATTTGGTAATTTAATTAAAATAGAAGAAGCCAAAAAGTTTCAGGTTTTCCACACACACCTGTATTCTCAACAATTGAGAGGCTGAGGCAGGAAGATTCCTGAAAGTTTGAGGCCAGACTGGGCTGCATAGAAAGTTCAAGGTCAATCTGAACTACATACGGAAACTCTGTCTAAAAAAAAGAAATAGGTTTGCCCCAGTCCTCATCTGAATTCTTTAATTTTCTGATAAGTTCCACAAATTTAGATATTAATGATTTTAGAAACAGTGAGTCACTCAGTACTTATGTTGCATATAAGTATGTGTCAACACAACAGTAAAGAAGATTCCAAATAAATTTTTGTAATGTTGGTTGTTTTTGTTTGTTTGTTTGTTTTTTTGGAGGAGCCAGGGATTGAACTCAGGCCCTTACACTTGCCAGGGAAGCACTTATTCTACTGAACCATCTCCCTGGCCCCTGTAAAAATTTATTTTAACTGCTGATAATAAAGTAAATAAATTTGGAAGTGATTTGTGGATTTTTTATATCAATGGAATCAACTCAAGATTTTTATTAGAACTTAATCTCCCCCATTTGTTTCCTAATATGCCATTTTTGAAAAGGAAAGATAGGGATAAGATTAAAGCTAGGCAACTGAGAATTCAGAAATTTGGTGTTTATGAATGTTATAAATATTATGGAAGACAAATGCATGGAAAATCACTGACTTAGTTCACTTTTTCAACTTTTTAGATGGTGAATTAAAAGCAGAGATGGCAAATGGCTTTCCCTAGGTCATAGTTTATTCCTACATCTGGGTTGACCAAGAACTATAATTCAACTATTTAAAGGCACAGCTCTTTTCTCTTCTCTGCTTTGATACTTTGATCTTTCTGAATTGATTGAGTTGGCCAGTCTACCATTGCTCTGTGTCACTTTTCAGGTATAACCAAAATACATCAAGAAAGATAAAAAGAAAATATGCCTTAGCTCTTTGTTTATTCAAGATTAAAGAAATACCTTACTTTTTGCTCTTTTGAGACATTCATTAATATCTGTCACAAAAGGTTGAGGGATCCAGAAATTAGTACAAAAATATAATCAATCGCTGGGTAGAAATGAGCCGGGGAACTATGGCTAGGAGAGGTCTCTATTTCATCATTGCCTGTTGCTTTAATAAATATTTTACATTCTTAAAAAAAAGAAAAAGAAAGAAATATCAGACTCTCAGCCTCAAGGCCCATTGGCTCTGTCTGATACTTCCAGAAGCTAAAGTCTTTATCTCAGATTCTCCACAAGGATCAGAATATCGTTTAACACTGATATTTTTTTCTGCTCTGGTAAAATCAGTTTCAGTCTGACCACATTTTACATGAATTAAGCATTTTTTTTCTTCTAACAAAATACAATCATACCAGAGAACATATTCAAGTCTCCCCTACCCCAAAACAATTTACCGGAGTTGGAAAATGCAGACTTCAGCCACGAAAGTTTTCATTCTGCCAGTAGTAAATATACTTCCACTTTCCAGCTGAAAAGATATGTGGGCAGAGCTAAAATAAGAATCGTTTATTACTTTGGCTTAGCTTTTTAGTTTTCAAGGATTTGGAGTTAAGAAATCTCTGTAGTTATTTTTTAAGTAATGAAATTAATATAAAGAACTGCTCAGACCTTTTTCAAAGGCTTTAGTACTAACCAGACCACAAATGATATTTTTAAAACATTTTAATTTACTTTTTGCTTAAAATATTTATAGATATTAATAAGGTACAATGTAACAGGGAAGATGGCTCAGTAGAATAAGCACTTGCCTGGCAAGCACAAGGGTCTGAGTTCAATCCCCGGTTCTGCCAAAAAAAAAAAAAGGTACAATGTGATGTTTGGATTCATGTATGTTGGTTAGTGATCAACATGGGGTGATTAGCATGTTGATCAAAGCTATTCAGTTCCCACTGTTTTTCCCAATAGTACGGCCTCCCTGTTATGTGTGAGCTGAAGAGTGATAATGTGATTTAGGTCTGGTTTATGGACATCATTTCTTGTTTACTTCTGGCTTACTTCTTGTACACTTTAGTGCAAGAAGACCCAAGGACTTTACCGGAAAGATATAAAGTCATGATTTTGGCCTTCATTCTGGTGCCCATGAGCCAACATAGGTTGCCTATAATCATGGCATGAGGTCTCCATAGGAACTTTATAACTTTAGGTCAGCAGCTTTTGCTGGCTAATTTGAGTATAGAGTTTTCATAGAAATGCATCAAAATGCTTGAAATAGACCAAAAAAAAAAAAAGGCTTGTGTTAGAGGCATTTAGATGGTCCAACTGTGGAGCGCTACTTTCTCCAATTTTTATGTAGCTTAGGAAAGAGGTGTGGCAGCTTCATTTTGAAGCCAAGCGGAGGTCGATGAGAAGATGGTAAACAGGATAGGAATTTAAACGAGAACCATTGTGTTTCCTTTCCTTTTAGTGATAAATTTTCCTGGTAAGTTCTTGATATCTATGAAAAACAACTTTTTCCCAAGCGAACATTTCCTGCCCCACCTCCTGGATAGAATTGTGAGAGGTAGTGACTATTCTAATGATTTTTCAGGATGTAAACAGTATTCCCTTCATCTGTTGTGGTACCTTTAAAGATATTTTTCTAGTTAATCACTCAAGCCCTCATAATGTGACAAGCTGTACAATATGTTTCTTTCTACACTTTTGTTACCATGAACAAAAGGGTTTTGTGCATCACTATCTGGTACTTCGCGGTACAATGGCAAATGGCTCCACTTGTTCCACTTAGTCTTCCCTGCTGTTTGCCAGGTTTGGGCACTTGACTCAGACAGATATACTTAGAATCCAGGTTTTAATGCTTATCTTTCATCAATATGTGCCCAACCATTGTTCTCAGTAAAGTAAAGTGGTTGTGTCCTGGGGGAGTTCAACTTTACAAATACTCTAAACTACAATTAGTTGCTCTCCAAGACTCTTAAGCTGTGTAGCCAGCCTGGGCCATAGCCCACACTTGTTCTTGTCACAAACTAATTCTATTTCAAAGGTCCCTGTTGTCTCTTCATATTATCAAACTTTGGTCAGGAAAAATTTGGTCAGGATGCTGAAAATCTATCATGGCACATCTCCCTAAATTCATTCCCAGAAATCTGCTGAATGTTTTATATGAACTGGTTTAGTTGATTTCCTATCTCTCACTCATCCATGTACTTAAAATATTTATTGAATCTCAACATAAGTCAGGCACTGAAGTAGCACTGGATATACATAAACCAGAGAATAAACTAGTGAATAAGCCAGGCAGGGTCTCTAACATCATGGATCATGTATTATAATGAGAAGTTTAAAAGTAAGCAATAAACAGATATAGATAGATAGATAGATGTATATATATAATGACAAGCGTTATGAACAAAATGAAGCTAAATTAATGGATACTTAGTACAGTTAGGGAAGGAATCTCATGGGAGATCGTGTGTAAACTCTCAGGGTAAGGAGAACGAGGTATCTTGAGAACTGAGGAAATAGTGTTTTGGACAGTGGGAATGATATGGCAAGGAGTCCTCTGATGTAAGAACACTTAGTGTACAGGTAGCCATTCCTTTGCATGATCTGAATATGCATCAGTTTCAGTTACAAATCTTCTAATAACATAGTTCAAATTTTATTTATCAGTATTTGTTAGTAATTGCATGAAGTGAAACTTCACTGGTAGCTCTTTGGTTCAGAAATTGCCGTGTAAATAACAGGAGTACAGTATGATCAGTGACTGAGTCCATTACGCCTTTCAAAGTCTGTTGATGGGTTGGAGGTGCAGTTCAGTGAGAGAGCACCTGCCTACACTATGCAGATCCTGGGTTCAATCCATAGTTATAAAAAAGGAAAATCTATTGGTGATTGGTCACAGCTCACATATAGATCTGAAAGAGCACAGTTGTGCCATCCCCTTTGCTACCAGTAATAAACCAAGGGACATTTTATAAAAATGGATAATCAGAAGAGGGAATTGCCAGGCAGACATAAAAGTGCAACAGGGAAATTAAAATTATAATACTGAATTCAATGATTAAAGTAGAATTAAAATGTACATAGAGTTGTCCTAGTCATTTCCCTCATCACTGGAACAAAACACTCATCAGGCACAACTTAAAGTTGGAGAGATTTATTTTGCTTCATGTTTTTAGGCATCATTAGCTGGCTCCAAGATAGAAATGGCATGGCAGAAGGGCCAAGCCTAGAAAGATGCTCATGTCATGGTGGCTAGAAATCAGAGCAGCAAGAGAGAAGCTAGGGAGGGAGATAGCCCCTTCCAGGTCATGCCCCCTGTAGCCCACCACTAATTCCTAACTCCTAAGAGCACACTCAGCTACAAAATCATCAGTGAGTCAGTCTGCTGATAAGCACAGTATCTCTGTGATCCAATCTCCTTCCCAAAGCCCCACCTCTGAACACATGAAGTTTTGAGGGGACACTCAGATATAAACCATAAGGAAAGCTAAAGAAGCAGCAGCTAAATGTGGGATTATTGGCTTTGCCTCTGTTTGGGAGGTACTATATATTTAGCCAGAGGGACTTGGTGAAGACAAAATTACTGCCATAAATGAAGGAAGTAGCTGTGACAAAAAAAAGATAAAGATGTTCCAGAAGAAGTGGCAAAACACTTGCCATTAGAAGAATTTGAAGAGATATTACACATTAAAATGTAAAGAATAAAATGGCACAAGTTGCTCCACTCCTAGGAGTATGAAGATTCACCAAAATCTGGAAAAGGATACTTGCTCTCTGTTGTAAGTTACGTGAGAAGCCAAGCATGTGCATACTCTTTACAGTATTTTTACAAAGAAACAAAGTACTATAATTCTCAATATCTCTTTTAAAATTTAGTGTACTAAACTCATTAGTTTATTGTTGTTTTGAGGGACCAGGGATTGAACTCAGGACCCTGCACTTGCCAGGCAAGCACTTATTCTACTGAGCTATCTC
>NDGM011075795.1:0-12153 GCA_002564305.1 Octomys mimax
TAGTGTTTAGACAAGATATCATGTCTGCATCTTGTACTCTGAATAACTACTGTGAAGACAACAATATGCAATGTATTAGCTATCGTAACTGCCCTACTAAACTGTTTTGAAACTGTCTCTTTGCTATTTCCTTCTCATTAAAATTAATTAAAAAATCAAATAAATTCCACATGTTCTTGTGAACCCAGGCATACAAAGACTTCTTAATTCCTAGTTTCTTCCAAGAAAACCCCTGGCTTCTTATTCCAACCCTCTCCCACTTCCCCAGTGTCTCTTCATCTTCCTGGCTTCATGCTTTGTGTTTTCTGCCTCTCCACCCTTCTTCATCTTCTCCTTCAAAATAAATCTGCCCTCTATCTTGGTGCTCCTTCCATTCATAGATGGCTCTGCTTCTAGAAGACACCTCTGTTCCTAGTAAGTTAGATTTTTTTCTCAGTGAAATGTGCAGGAACCAATCTTCACTCACAAAGAACTATATCCACAAAGCCTTTTCTCCTAGCTATTTCAGAAATTGGCAGAGCCACTGTGATCTCCTGAAGCTAAAAATGAACTACACATGTGGTTGTATCTAGGTGAGGCCAGACTCTACTTGGAAATCAGCATAAAGTCAGTAGAAAGATTAGTGTTGGTAAACTAGACTGAAGATAGTTGGTACTGACTTCTGTTAGTTGTTCTCATGTGGTGCTACAGAGTCTACAGACTAGATTCCATAATCACATTTGTTCTAGAATCACCTGATCACTGATCATGCCTTCATTGTATGCCAACCTAGAGATTCAAGAGGGAGTTCCCATTTGACCCAACTATTCACTTTCTGTGTATTTTCCCAGAAGAACTGAAAACATCATACCACATCAATGTATGTGCGCCCATGTTTATAGCAGCACAATTTGTCATAGCTAAATCTTGGAAACAACACAAATGCCCATCAACTGAGAAATGAATAGAAAAGATGTGATATTTTTATACAACAAAGTACTACTTAGCTTTAAGTAGAGATAAATTCATGGCTTTTATAGATAAATAGATGGAACTAGAAACCATACTCATACATAGAATAAATCAGACTCATATGTGTAAACATCATAGTATCTCTCTAGCATAAGAGTCAATAAGATCCAAAAGGTAAAATAGATATTGTAAAAGGGAAGGAAACTGCTCAAAAGGAAAGATCTGGGATGGGTGAAGGCACAGAAGGAGAAACAGGAAATACATATGATAACTAAGATAATTGTATGACTAATTTCTATTTGTTCATTGAAATAAAGTGCTTGTATTGTCTGATCAATTTTTCATGCCTATATCTGGTAATCTGAGCAACTACTTTGAAGATAACAATGTGCAATATATAAACTATTGTCAAATTACTATCATCTAGTTTTGATATTCTATCTCATTTTTATTGTTTTTTAAATTCTCTTTAAAATAAAAAAAAATAAAGGGCCAGCCAAATAGCTCAGCAGATTGAAGCACCTGCAAGCAGGCACAGGGGCCGGGGACTTGATTCCCGGTTGGGTGGGACATCAGGTTTTATTATTCAGACTGAAAGTTGAGTTCAAATTTGTTCCATGTAAGTTTGATTCTAGGGCCCAAGCTAGAGAGGCAACAACTATCTGGGGAAAGCTTTACTCACAAAGATGACAGAAGCACACAAGAGAACTTGTAGGCTCTTTGGTAGCATCTGTTTACATCCTTCCTACTAACAACCCATAGGTTAAACAAATCCCATGGCTGAGTCCAAAGTCAAGAAATGGGAAAGCAGATTCTGGTTCTGGGAGAATGAGCTGTTATTGATCTTATGGTAGGTAAAAGAATTTGAGCAAGTCATCTGGGTGTGACAGTGCATGCCTATATCCCAGAATTTTGGAAGATTGAGGCAGGAAGATCTCAAGTACAAGTCCAATTTGGGCAACTTAGCAATTTAGCGCAGTCCTGTCTCAAAATAAAGAATGTAGCTCAGTGCAAAGCACATGGTTTCAATCTACCAGAAGGAAGGAATCAGAGATAATCATTCAATCTAATTTAGTATAGGGTCTATAGGGTCTCACTAGGTAGATTGGACTCTTAGTGATTCTCTTGTTTTGAGCCTCCCAAGTGCTGGGGTTACAGGTGTGCACCACCACACCCAGTCTCAATCATCATCTCAGGGTCTCAGCACGCCCTGCAGGTGAGGCCGGCACAGCATGCTGAGGATCAAACCCCAGCCGCTGCGCTCCACCTAAGCAGGCGCTTTAGTCCGCCGAGCTATCAGGCTGGCCCTTATCATTCAATCTAATACATCATTTAATCTTCATAACAAGGAGTTAGTTATTATTTTTCCCATTTTACTGGTGAAACAGAGACTTGAATTATACAACTATTAATGAGTGAGCAATGGACTTAGAATCAAGCATTGTAGCCCCAGACTCCAGCTCCCAATAACTTAGTCAACTCTTGATGCGATACTGCCTGATGCAGAAGAAAATCAAGCAACAAATTTCTCCTCCACCCAACGTGTAATGGATGTACCACACCTACAGTGTCGCCGGTTCTGTCCATGGTCCTGAAATGTCATTACTGTTCACACAACCCTGTTTTCTAGAGACTGATTTCAGGGCAACTTTACTGGTTCATCCTTTTGAAGAAAGAGAACAAGAAAGATGTGAACAAATCAGATCATAAATGCGCACAGGCTAACAATTCCCTTTAAATACCGACCAGGCAATCACTTTTGTTGGCAAAAAATGTTCACATTGTACCAGCTTCTGGGGGGGGGGGGAGAAACGTATTTGTAAGCATGACTAGAAAATCAAGTAACTAAAGAAGCATAGAAAGGATGCACATTCAGTGGCACAGAGAGCCACGAATGTGGCCACGTGGGTGGACACACCAACAAACAAGTTCTCAAGGGTGCCAGGGTAAGCCAGGCACGACACAGGTGAACCAGACATAATTGCTGTGGTGACCTCTCTTAGTAATACAAACATGCCTGGTGTTTTCTTTTTATCTTGATGCAATTGATGTGTTCTGGAACAAAGAGGACCATGACTTAAGTGCCACTATTTATGCAGCTGAGTTCATGGGTCATTTCACTTGTTATAACCTTCCCCTCCATCCAGGACAACTTGGGTTAGATTCACAGTCTCCTTGGTTACCTCAATTCAATGCTTCTTCTGATCTATGCTTACATTTGCAGATATGTCCCCGGTGAGGTGATACACAATTATAATTCCAGCTCCCTGGGAAGCTGTGGAAGAAGGATTGCAAGCCTGAGCCCAGCCTGGGCAACTTAGAAAGACTGTCTTAAAAATTTCAAAAGGGCTAGGAATGTAGGTCAGAGTGAAAAGTCCTCGATTCAATCCCAAGCACCACCCAAAATGTGTTCAAAATATTTTAACATGCGGGCTTGAGAGATAGCTCAGTGGTCTAAACATCTGCCTGGAAGTGCAGGCTTCAGTCATGGGCACCGCATGCTGTGCCAGCCCTAGAACCTCAGGCGCACCATGCTGGCCCCCAAACCAGGCATCATGGTACACACCTATATTCCCAGTACTGGGGAGGCTGAGACAGGAGGATTGCTATGAGTCTGAACTATGTAGCAAGACCCTGTGTCAAAATAAATAAATAAATATTTTAAAATGTTGTGAGATGCAAGAATATCTGACCCATAGTGCCTCAAGCAATGCATATTATCTCACTTAATAAGAAGCCTGGAAGTAGACAGTGTTCTAAGATCTCTCTCTGTCTCTCTCTCTCTCTCTTTCTCTCTCTCTCTCTCTCTCATATCAACTTAGTGATGTCATTCTTTAAACTTATTCTTGTTACCTCATGACCTCAATATGGCTGCCATTGCCCTGAGTATTGATACCTACGTTTGAGGTAGGAAGGAAATAGAGAGAGGTTGGAAGCCAGCCCCTCCTCTTCCTATGCCTGTATGCCTGTCTCTTTTACTCAGGCATCAGATTATATTTTTCCACAACTACATCCCCTCCTCCATGAGGGAAGCTGAAAGAGCAATGCAAGTTAGCCTTCCATACCCATGGGCTCCACACCCCTAGACTCAAACAACTTTAGATAAAAAAAAAAAATAAACCCCCAATAAGCACTCCCTGTCCTGAACACACCGGCTACCTTTCTTGGCCTTATTCCCTAAATGATACAGCATGATGGCTACTTCCACAGCGCTCACACTGCCCTGGGCATGATGAGTAATCTGGAGATTATTTCCAGCAGCAGGGGCCGTGCGTGTGCTATTTTACAGGAGGGTCTTTGGCCTCATCAGACTTTGTAGCCATGGAGGGCCGGGAAACAACCTCCATGGATCCTGAGGGCTGGGTATGCATGGTAAGAGGAAAGACGATCAGCAGGAGAGGCTGGAAGGAGTCAGGATTTAACCCCTGAGGCTGATCAGGTTGCTGACCCAACACACAGACACTGCCGGCCAAAAGGGGACAGGAGTGGTAGTGGCCCAGTATGGGGACCTGGGTTGTGTTTCCCTTCTGTGCCCCTGGCTGTCAGCAGCAGCAGGGACTGCCCAGCTGCCAAGGGCATGCATGCCCTTCCCACTCCAGCCCATATCCATGAGCTGACTGATGGGTGGTACAAGACCCAGACACCCAGCCCAGCTTAGAAAAAACCCAGAGTCATTCTCTGTCTTAGTGGGGTCAGCTGAGGTTGTCACAGCTCGACCTCCCTCTCTTCCCAGTCCTTCTTTCTTCCATCCCTTTAAGTGGTGTTGCTCCAGCAGGCATGGTGGTGCATACCTGTAATCTGAGCTCTAAGGAGACTGAGGCAGAAAGATCACTATGAGTTCAAGGCCAGCCTGAGCTACATAGAGAGCCCTTGCACTTGCTAGGCAGACCCTTTACTGCTGGGCTGTCTCCCTAGCCCAAGAACCTTGGTCATAGCTACCCATTTCAGTCTTTGTAGCTGAAAAGCAGCCATAGACAGATGTAAATGAATAGGTATAGCTGCCCACTGATAGCACTTTTATTTGGCAAGTTGTGGTGATACCATCCCAGTACTCAGGAGGTGGTGGTTTTAGAAGGTGCAAGTTCAAGGCCAGCCTGCAGTACACAATGAGTTTAAGGCTAGTCTGAACTGCATACTGAGACCCTGCTTCAAGCAACAACAATAACATAACAAAATGCCACACAGGCAATGCCTTTCTACCCTCTGGCCTGGCTCAAGCTCACCATTTTGCAGTGGAACAAACTATAAAGAAACAAATTAACAATTGTGAGTGGCAGCCGTGTGCCACTCGGGGCTTGGGATTGTCCCAGGGCCTTCACATTGAGCTATATCCCCAGCTCTTTTAAATTTTTTCACTCTGAGACAGGTTCTAGTTAAGTTGTTCAGGTGGGACTTGAACTTGTGAACTTCCTGCCTCAGCCTCCAGACATGCTAGGGTAGTGGGCCTTTTCGTGTGGATGATCACATGCAATATAAATGAAACCCATATGTAAAGCACTAAATAAGGTTCCCTGGACAAACTATATGTTTAAATTATGATCATCACAGCACTATGTTTATTGAGTATTTAAATAGGCAAGTGCTATGCTCAGAATTGTGGTTCTATTTCGTTGTGGGGTATTTGTTTGTTTGTTTGTTCATTTGCTTTTGTTTCTCGCTTAACCCTGGGGCCAAGCCTGGCTTTCTCTGCCAACCAGACCTCAACCCACTGCCCTGCTTTGATGTGAGAGGTGTGATATCCAGGTTTCCCTAGGCCACGTACTTCCTGAGGCAGGGCTGTGTGTGAAGAATGTCACCCTGCATGACATCTCAGGATGTGCATCCTTGTGGTCAGCCTGTGATGGGATCCGAGTGGACACAGTCCAGTCCCAAAAGCGCCTGGAAATTGGTGCCTTGCCCAGTGATCAGATAGGGCGAGGACTTACTTGGCCAATCTCTTGGGAGATTATAGCGCCCTTGTTCATCAGTTTCACTGGACTACAAGAAGGCAAAATATTCAGGGAGGGAAACATTATTCTTGTATAAGACAATGCTCAAGGGCAGCATAGTGTCAAGTGCACCATAGCCATAGGAATTTCTTAAAATTTCTCAGCCAGATAAAAATCATAACTGAGATATTTGCCACCATTCTGCTGAACTCTTGAGGTATAAGAGCATAGTTCGCAAGATACACACCTGTGATTCCAGCACCCTAGGAGGCTGAGGCAGGAGGATTTTGATTCCATGTTTAAGTCTAGCCTGGGAAATTTAACACCTTAGTGAGTATTGTAGTAAGGCTTGCAAGGGAATAGATTTAATACAGAATGCATAATTTTTATTTATTTATTTATTTATTTGTATTTTAGGGAAGGGTTCACAGGATGTTCAGGGTCTTACTACTAGATTGTACTCATAGTGATCCACCTGTTTACAGCCTCCCAAGAGCTGGGATTATAGGCATGCGCCACCATGCCCAGTCTCAATTACCATCTCAGTGCGCAGGCCCGGGGATTGAACCCCTGGCCCCTGTGCCTGTTTTCAGGTGCTTTAATCTGCTGAGTTTGGCTGACCCAGGATGCATAATTGATAGAATTATTTTATAATGGTCACCCAGAAAGTCAAATGCAGAGTGCAAGAGATCTGTCTGCATTAGAGACCCGAAGACTATAGCCAAGGGCCTGGGTCCTGCACCAATGTCCTGCACGAGTCCTGCTGGGGGCCTAGAGCCCATGACAGTGTCTCATGAGTTCCGTTTCAAGGACCTGCACCAGGAAGGCCCAAAGGCCAGTAGTGGAAGCTAGAAAGTCTGTGCTGGTGGGGTAAAGGATCTGTCCCACGAGGCTGAGGGATCAGCGCTGCAGCCAGGAAGAGACGCTCAAGGGAAGGACCAGAGCTCCCCAAACAGAACAGCAGCCATCCCCACTGGCCCAGAGTGCCTCTGAAGACGGAACAGCTGAGTTCATATCAGCAAGGCCAGCCTCGGCAAGCTTCTCCGGGAGAACCAACAGTGTATGATCTCCCTCACTCCGGTTCTCCTTTTGTCATTTTGGAAACAATCCTCAGGCAGCCCTTCCACACTCAGAACCACACGGACCCAGTGTTAGGGAGCTTGCCCAGCATGCATGAGGCTCTGGACGTGACTGTAAAAACAAAGTCAAACACAAAACAGGGTTTGGGAGCAGACTGGCCGTCCTCACATGTTCCGTCCTCACATGTTCCACATGGCTCCACTGATTCTCTAATTTCTATTTCCTTACATTACGGCTCCAGGGTGAGCCCCCATCTGGATAACCTGAGAACTGGGTAGAGAGACAAAACCTCAGGCCCTGCCCAGGCCCTCAGAGTCAGAATCTGCATTTTAACAAGATCTCCAAGAGGCTTGCTCTACATGGGTGTCCCCTCACTTGCAGCTTCACTCGGTGTGATTTTGCTTCACTGTGGCCAACCATGGTCCACGAATATCAACACTTGCCTTGACTCTTTCAAGAGAGAGGTGCCATAGTCACCAAAGTCATGTTGCAGTCAACTGTTCGATTTCATCATTATTCTTCCTCTCTTACTATAATTTGCCAATTAAATTTTCTCACAGGTGTGTACCTGTAGGAAAAACTTGTGCATGTAGAGTTTGGTACTGTTAGGCTTCAAATATGTAGTGTCCCCCAAAGACTCAGATTGAGGGCTTGTTTCCAATAAGCAGCGTTTAGAGGTAGGGCTTAGAGAAGTAATTGGGTCAGAGCAGGGCTCATATCATGAATGGGTTAATCTACTGAGGAATTCGTGGCTGAATGACCTGTTAAGAGGTGGCACATACTAGGAGAAAGTAGATCCCGGGGGGCAGCCTTGGAAGGGCACATCCTGTCCCTGGCCACTTCCTCTATGGCTCTGGCTCCTTCCCCTTCTGTCTGTTTCCCAGCCACCATGCCAGCAGCTTTGCTCCACCGCACTCTTCCGCTGCGAGGTTCTGCTTGGAGCCAGCCTACCATGGACTGACCCCTCGGAAACCACAAGCCAGAATAAAGCTTTCTTCCTTTAAGTAGTTTATTTCAGGCATCTGTCCAAGGGCTGGAGAGCTGGTTCACACAGGTACTGTCTGTGATTTCAGGCACCCGCTGAGGGGTGTGGAAATGTAGCCCCTGTGTATGAGAGGGGATGACCACACATTAAACACAGGAATACAGATCCAGCCAACTCTACTCATCCAATCCCATCTCCCCTCAGGAGCCATCCCCAGCCAGTTAGGTGAGTCTTCCACTTAGCGTGCATCACATTTGCTGGAAGTCACCACTGCTACTCAGCTGAGACTCCAGCTGGATTTGGGCTCTCATGTTCCCTCCAGCTGGCTCACGCTAGCCATGGGTGCCATGCTGGTGAACTTGTGGAGGGACAGGCCATTCTCCAGCAGTCGGTTCTCCTATCACACTCAGGGGTGGGAACCACTGCCCTCCTCTTCCACTGTGGAGGCAGCTGAGCCCCAGAAGACTCCGTGAGTTACCCACCATGAGCAGGAAGGAGGCAGGGCTGGGGCTCGGGCCTTTGAGCTGAGACGAAAGCCAGGGGCTTGAACCAGTTCTCCAATTGTGTGCCACAGTGAGGAAAGAGTGGGGGAAGGAAACTGCGTACTCATTGTTGTCCGTGCAAGACATGGACACAGATACGCAGTGCATGACTTATTCAGCAGGAAGCCAGCGCTATGCGCAGAATGCTCTGGGGGCTTAGAAGAAGCAGAAAATCTAAAATCTCTAAGAACCCTTTTTTCTTCAGCTCCTCTGCGGCTTGCAGTCCCCAAGCCAAGCCTCCCCTTAATCCAATTAAAGCGGACTTGTTTATGCTTATCGGCTCTTTATTTGGTTTGTTAAAAATGTGCAAATTACCCAGAGGTCTCTGCATCCCCTCAACCAAAAGGCATCAATAAAACTATTAAGTTAAATCCAATTAAATGCAGCTGCTGGAACTTGAGCATGGTGGAGCAGAACAGGAGGGAAGGAGGGCGGGCGGGCAGGATTTTCCTGGGCTAGAAGAGATCCTATGGCCAGGCTCTGCTCCAGCATCCCTTGAGTGCAGGTGAGAAAAGGATTTTTTAAAAAAAAAAAAACCCCACCAAATCCTATGAACCAGACAGTGGGCCTGTAGCCTCTCATCTCATTACAGCAGCTTTGCAAGGTGGCCACTGTTGGGCCCATTTTGCAGATGGAGGAACTGAGGCTCAGAAAGGTGAAGCAATTGTCCAGAATATCACATGGCTAGAAGCATGACAGAATTTGATGTTTTGGCTCAAATCTTGGGGTGTCAGAACTAAATGGCCTTAAAGGACTGTGACCCAAAGCAAGGCCCTTGGGACAGCAGTTTAAGTTTCTCCCCTCATAAAATGTCCATAGCCATGATAGCCTCCTAGGCCTGGGGGAGAAATCAAGGCAGTGGGATGTTTTCAGTTGACTTCGTGAAGGTGGGTCTGTGTTATATGCTACCTCAACAGAACACACTCCCTCCCCTACCCCTTTTCTATTTTTCAGGAGGCAAGGGGAAGGAGCAGAGAGGAGCAGGGACCTCCCCAGTGCTGCAGAAATCCCAGGACAGAGCTAGGACTGGAACACACGTCTCCTGGCTTCTGGTGAAGCACTCTATTTCAGGCTCTGGGCTGCCTCTCCATGTTGCAGATGAGGAAACCGAGGCATATGCAAATATAGGAGCTACTGAGTTCACTGTGAATCGGGGCTTGGCCACTAGGGTCTTGGGTGAAGGCAGCATCACCCCTCAGCTGCATGGCTTGGGCACAAGGCTTAACTCCTCCACGCACCTGGCCTCTTAAAAATGGGGCTCAGGATGCCCATTGTGCCTAACATTTGGAGAGGGGTGAGCTGGGCCGGTGAAGCCTTGGGTTGAGCCTGAAGGCACTGCCTGGAGACCTGCTGCCAACAGCACCTCACACAGAGCATTTGGG
Organism: Octomys mimax; assembly: GCA_002564305.1. Lineage (NCBI taxonomy): Eukaryota > Metazoa > Chordata > Mammalia > Rodentia > Octodontidae > Octomys > Octomys mimax. The sequence goes on from NDGM011075795.1 coordinate 9,869, forward strand.
GGAACAGCCTGGGCATCTGTTTGCTCCATGCCCAAAAGCCCCAGGATGGGTTTTACTTCCTGGCAACCCTCAGGCCCAGGAGACCCAGACAGCAGATGCCCAGGATTCCAGGCAGCGCTAATCCTATTACACATGCATTAAGAACCTCAGGGGCTCGCACGAAGCACCACCCTGTCCATGGAGCTTTTCCAACCCCAGCTTCAGCCCATCCCAGGTTCTCAGAAATCAGGTAGGCTGCTCCATGGAAACAAGCAGAAATCGTGCCTAACTGTACTCAGGAGCCCAAGGACAGCCGCACCAGGGCCTCCAAGGACGAAGCCCTTCCGACTGCCAGGATCAGCAGCCAGAAGTCAAACAAAGCCAGTTGCCACCCCCATCTCTGTGTCACTTCCCCATCCGGGTCACCTTGGGCAGGTGATGCCACCTCTCTGAGCCCCCATTGCTCTATCTATGAAATGCGGAAAAAATTATGAAGAGTGACTGAAGAGTTGCTAGTCGTGGTCCTAAGAGTGATGATGAAGGACTTTGGGGTTTTTTCATTGCAACTTTTAAGATCCCAAGTGGTATGGTTTGAATATGTGAGTCCCCTCCAAAATCCACATTGAAACATAATCCTCAGTGCCCCAGGAATAAGAGGGAGGGCCCTTATGAGAGGAGGATCAGGCCACAGGGCCCCACGCTCAGGAATACAGTGCCCCTGGGAAAGCTTGAGGGAGCCAGTTTGCCCACTCTGTCACTCCTGCCCTGGGAGGATGCTGCACAGGTCCCTCTGCAGGACACAGCAGCATGGCGCCATCTTGGAGGAAGGGAGCAGTTCCCGTGAGACACCATTCCTGCTGGGACCTAGACCTTTTTTATTATTATTATTTTAGGGAAGGGTCTATAAGGTGTTCAGGCTCTCGCTACTAGATCGGACTTGTAGTGATCCACCTGTTTACAGCCTCCCAAGAGCTGAGATTACAGGTGCGTACCAACACACCCAGTCTCAATTGCTGTCTCAGCGCAACCCTGGGGTGGGGCCAGCAGGGCAAGCCCAGGGATTGAACCCCTGGCTCCTGCACCTGCTTGCAGGTACTTTAATCTGCTGAGCTCTTTGACTAGCCCTCTGGGACCTTGACCTTGAATTTGCCTGTCTCCTGAACCTGGAGAAATAATTTCTGTCCTTCATAGAGGTCAGGTCTTGGGTATTTTGTTATAGGATTACTACCAACTGTCCCAGACAAGAAGCCTGTGGGCAATATAAGTCACGAACTACTTACAGTTGGTGGCTGGGCTGGAAATTAGGAGGGTGCTTTTAGATTTAGTGTCCCAAGCATTCCACCTCTGTCTAGCTGGCCCCAAGTCCGGATGCACTGAAGGAAAATTGGTTCCATTATAGGAGAAGAAGGAGGATGTAAATTCTGTTTCTGACATGCCAAAGTGTATCATCTAACAGGGATATGGACTCAGGGTAGGCTGCTGTCGTGAGGGAGGGGTTTTCAGCATCCTATTTATTTCTCTGAGGTTCAGTCCTAGCCTCGTGCACACTAAGCAAGTGCTCCACCCTGAGCCACACTCCCAACCTTCATTTATTCTTCTCAGTCTACCAAGACTGAGCCCCTGCTAGAGCAAGGACACAGCCACATTCCCCCTGTGACACGGGGAGTCACCACCGAATGATAAAGGGAGAGAACAAGGGAAGAGGGAGAGAAAGGCTGCCTCTTTTCCAGAACAGGAGTTGTGGAACGATAGCAGGGGGAAGGATTCGGGGCCAAGAGATTGGCGGGCCACACATGGATTTGTTTGCTTCCCTTGTCCTCTTTGCCCAGGTACCTTGGGCAGCGGGGCTCTTTGAATGACAGCCCCGCCGCCCTGACTATCTTGGGGCCCCTTGATTCTATTATGAGGTTGAAGCCAGCACAGAGGCCCTCAGGAAAGGATGGGCAACCTCTAGGCAGGCTGGAATACAGCATCCTAGAGGAAGCTGACAAGCACAAGAACAGCTGGACACTAGTGTTTGCATGTGGGAAGTTCAGGTGGGCTATTGGGGCTCGGAGCAAGAGCCTTCCATCCTACCTTGCACCCACACAGCCAGGCCAGCACAACAGGGTGGATGGATGCTTCCAGTTGTCCCACACTCTGTCACACTTCCAAGATTGTAAAGTCATGTCTGCCCTCCGTGAACACCCAGAGCCACCACAGGGCCAGGGAGAGTGAACAGAGGACGAGTATGAACGATTGTCACATGGGGCTGGTGAGATGGCTCAGTGGTCTAAAGCTCCTACTTAGAACAAGCTTAGCAAAGC
>NDGM011075800.1:0-11720 GCA_002564305.1 Octomys mimax
GACTGTCGTAAGCCAACCTTGTAATTCCTTATACATCGTTTATCTTGTGTTAATATCTGTTCCCTATATTATATCTGTTCCTCTAAGTAGAACCCTGACCAATACAGAGCTCATGTGTGTGTCCCATGTATACTGGCAATGCTTAGGTTTGCCCAAAAGCTCCCAGATATCCAAAATATTGCTTGGTAAACCACCACATTTAGTAACTTCTTGATCTTTAAATTTGTGTCTCGTGCAAATATAACTGTAGCCAACTCTAGAACCTCTTGCATTTTCTTCAACCCCAGTCTTATCTGACTCATTCGTTCCTTGACCTGCCCTCTGGAGCTCTCCAAATGGGAAGCTGTGAGGCCAAGTTCATGCCCAGACAGACTCCAGGCACACAAGGACGGTTCCTCATCATTTTGGTAATTGGAAAAGGAATGATCACTTGACTTTTTAATTTCACTCTTGAATTCTTCAACATGATGGCTGTGAAATATCCTTCTTCCTGACCTGTAATAACCTCTCAACTTCTTGCTCTCGTCTTTAGGTAGCCACAGTAAGGTGGCATGACTTCCTTTAGAAATACTACATCTGGGTTGTACAAAGCTAAATAGGGCCCTCTCTGGTAGATTGTCTAGATCTAATCCCTCAGGATTCCATGTGGTCAAAGAGAACCTGCTGCCTTCTTCTTGTTGAGTGTTTTCACATGAGCAGATTTCAGAATTTGTGGAATCAGTTGTTTCTTCATTGGTTAGGTCAACACTAGACTCGGGACATCAGGAAAACTTCTTGGAGATAGTGTGTCTAAAACCTGGGGCCTTTCAAACACATACTAGCAAGCAAGGAGAAAGAATCAGTTTCAAGCTTGATAACGGCAAGCAAAAATGGTTCACGAAATGGAAGTCTGGCCGGTCTGGCTTTTCATGGGACGTGGCAGGAGGTGGCCTTGGTCAGACAAGCCCAGGCCAAACAGTCGAGGATGTAGGCGTCTGGACAGTGCCCCGGCTTTACTGGCGGCCCGGCCTGGCTTTTCAAGGCTCTGCCCTGTACGCTTGGCTAGATGAAGTACGCCTTCAGGGCTCTGTCCATTTCCTAGCTGTTCTTGGCCAGGCAGCCCTGCGCCACTGTGGTGTCACAGCTCACCTCTGAGGTGAACCCCAGGCACAGCAGCCACCGCCTCGTTGCCTCAGGCTCACCCTCATCCCTTGCTACCTCTTCACCGCAGGGGAGCTCCAACCACATAGTCATTTAAAACTGGGTAACATACAAAACCTTGTCTCCTTTTTGTTGACAAGAAGTTATTTATTTTTTAATTAATTCTCAAGAATGCTCTGCCCTTCCATGTGTGTTCTTGCTTCAAAGCAGCTACACTGTTCACCATACAACAAAGGCTCTGGGCCCTTTCTCTCATGGCGAAGAGCACAGGCTCTGAGAGGCGCACTGAGACCACCGCCCAGCCTCGGCCTCACTGCACAGCGCTTCCCACTGCTGTCTCCAGGCCTGGTGTGCTGCGGCTGGGCCAGTGCTCCAGAGCCCGCTTAGCTGCAAACGTCATGACAAGAGCCTCACAGCAGCTTTTCTTTATTGGCAGAAACAGAGAAAAGGCCTCTTTATTCCCATTCCCAGATTATGTGCTCCATTTTCTTCTTCTCCCGGAGCCCCACCTGTCCTGCTCCCTTCCAAAGGGGGTTACATCTACAGGTACTGCTCGCTGTCCTTCCGCAGCTCCAGGTCATCAGCAGTCCCTCTGCACCCTGCATACCATCTTCCGTCCTTATATTTGACATGCAGATAACCTTTGGGACCGGTTTAAGATGAGAAAGTTAGTGCTAATGCCACTTTCAGATGTATGAATGTCTTCCATCTCTGCTCAGCATCTTTCACCTCTGTATATATTTGATAAGAAACTGACCTTAGGGAGCAAGTTTACAATGAGAAAATTAATGCTAATACAACCTTAAGATTAATTTCTCTGGTATCTAGATTCCAGAACTTTAGTGATAAAAATGCAAATGTAAAAGACCTCTCTCGTGTAAAATACATTCAGTCAGATCATTTTAAAATCACATTAATAGTATCACCTCATTTGCAGCCCAAATGATTACTGTAATTTAAATATTATAAAGGTGCCTGAGCTATATTTAATGAACAAATTTAATACAACTGAAATAAAACTCTTTTCAAGGAGGTTAGCACTCCTCGAAGAAAAACTTTCATAGGTGCTCAATTTACAGTTCATATGCTATAAGCAGGGAAAATAAAATAGATTGGCCCTTCTTACTAGAAGCCATAATTATTTTCTACAGAACTTATTTTTTTAAAGTACCATAAAGGAAAAGATTTAGCAATTGTGAGAGGAATTCACAGAACCGTTCTCAGAAAGTGGAATGAGAGAGAGAAAGAGAGAGAGAGAGAGAGAGAGAGAGAGAAATTGAAATTGAGATTGACACTGACATTAAGAAAGGAAGGGAGGAAGGAAGGAAGGAAGGAAGGAAGGAAGGAAGGAAGGAGAAAGACAAGATAGAAAAAGTTGCAAAATTGCTAATTATGCCTTACAAAGAGCTCCTTTTTCAAATGTATCTGACATATCTGTCCTGTCAACATTGAAAATACAGAGAATGCAGAGCCGCCACAGAATTTGTGTAGAGAGCACAACCATGTTTTTTCACTTCGTCCGGAAATGACCCAACCAGCGCTTTTTCCAATAACTTTGCTGTCTCCTGCACAGGAGTCTGTGACTAGGTGCTGGGCTCGCTTTCCCCCCATCAAAGGTTCTGGATGCCCAGATAGGAGAGACAAAGGGAAATCCTCCCAGAGAGTGGAAGAAACTGTGCGGGACTCTCATGCCACTTCATGGGCTTCTCACTAATACCACCATTCTATAATTTATATGAAACTGACATCTCAGTTTTAAAATAAGGCAGACTGTTCAATCATCTTAGTATTTCAATAGATAAGCAGTTTTAAAATATCCAAACTCATTTTAGGGACAAAATACCGGAGGATCATTTCAGAAATCCCTTCATCTAAACTTTTTTATATATTCTTCATAAGACTTAAGTCTCATTGAATTAAGACCAGTGTCTGACACATCACAAATATTCAAGTTATTATTAGCTATGATTATGACCTTGTTAAATGCCTGAAAAATGCTCCATTATACTAAAGTTGAAATGAAGCTTCGTGGCTGAGGGGGACCGCAGACTTCCGCCACGCAGCAGCCACCTGAACACTCACTGTCACCTGCAAGCTGCAGGTGCATAACGTTTGCAGCAAGATGCAGAGATAAGAGCAGAGGAAGACAAATGGGGAGAAAAGAGATTCCAACCAGCAGCTACAGGTGCAACTTCTACACTGTGAGTTTACAGCAGTGTATTCATTTATCTATCTTCTACTACTGAGGATTAAACACTAAGCTACACCCTAGAGTTTTTAATTTATTTATATTTAAAATACTTAACACAGGATCTTGCTAGGTTTCTCAGCTTCCCAGGTGTGGGGAACTGCTGAAGCTGAAGACTGATCACACCTGCGGAGCACGGGGCGCCTGAGGCCAGCCCGGTGAACGAGTTGTTAGGCAGAAGGGTTTCACTGAGTGTATGAATAAACAGGCTGCGGCTGTTGGGGCTTGTTTTCTCCACCAAGAGCGAGGGCATTTACCTGAGCTCAGATTTCTGAATTTTCACTCTTGCCATTATTTCTTCATGTTCCTCCCCTAAGAAAGTTCGCAGTTTCACTTGCTGTGGCCCCCAGCTGTGTTCAAGCCTGCTGTCCTGCTGCCTCAGCCCCTGCGCCATTGCTGGGACTACAGGCCTGCACCACCATGCCCAATTCATTACAAGTCAGGGGTTCTGAAAGGGTTAGAGTGTCATCTAAGCCCTGCAGCCCACTTGCTTGTCAAGAATGTGCCACCTGTGCCCTTAGCCCGCGACATTTTATATTCCTGGGGTGTTTTCTCCTCCTTTGCAGTCATTGCTCAGCCAATCTGTCTGTCCATTCCCTAACTCCAATTTCAACTGTCTTGCTCCAAGGAATACTTATTTCAGAGGAATGTTATCCTTTCTTCCTTTCTTCAGAGGAACATTATTTTCCAAAGAGAATGCAATGCCTTCCTAGTCTCAAACGCAAGAGTTACAGTATGGGTGGAAACCACTGTCATCACCTGTATCCAGTTTTGTACATTTTTAGTGAGCTTTGTATGCATTCAGTTTTGACCACCTCACAGCACTAACAAGGCAAGATGCGTGTGCCAGGTGGGCTCTCCAAGCAGTGCAAATCCCTGTGCCCTCCTTCCCCTCCAGGGTGGTTGCTCCCCTGCCTCTCCAGAGCCCACAGAGCTGACCTGTGTGCATGGATTGCATCCTCCACGCCCTTGCCCCTGGTTCCCAGTGTGTTGTGCGCATGGAGAGCTAGGGGATGGGTGGCTGTTCTCGCAGTTCCCTCCCTTAGATGCTCAGGGTCTGGAGGAGGCCTCCATGGGGGAGTCAAGCACTGGGACAGCGCTCCCCACCTGGCCCCGTCCTCTGGGTAGCTGCACTCTGCTTCACAGATCTTCAGCTGCTGCACCGATCCGCTACTCTTCTTCTGCCCTTGCCTTTGCAAACAGGACTTGTATTAACCTTTTCTCCAATTACCCTGCAGAGATCCTGAGGAATACATCTGCTTTACTTTCCTCCTCATACTTAATATCTAAAATTATCTTCCTAATTTATATTTATTTGCTGAGTTTTGCATTCAAAACTTTTCCTCTTCCCCCAATCAATAATCTCCATAGCTTTCCTTCACCACTGTTAGTCACAGCTTGTACAATAGTGTCAGGCATGAAGAAGCAGCCAGTGAATATTTTTGGGTAAATCTCTCTGTCTCTCTCTCTCTCTGTCTGTCTCTCTGTCTCTGTCTCTGTCTCTGTCTCTCTCTCTGTCCTCTATCTCTCTGTCTCTGTCTCTGTCTCTCTGTCTCTCTGTCTCTCTGTCTCTCTCTCTCTCTCTCTCTGTCTCCATAATCTGTGTTCCAATCCATGGTAATATTCCAAAATTCTAGGTTGGCTACAAGCTACTTTTTAATATTTACAACAACAAAGTGTCAACTCAGAACTTAAATGTGGTTTTTCTTTGTGCTCAATCAAAACACAGAATGTGTAGCACTCTCCATGACCTCCCAGAAGTTCAGCCTCTAACATCAGGGGAAACAAAATAAGAAATTCTCAGAGAAGCTAGTATAAATGACATCTCTAAACAACTTCATTTTGGCCAAGGGAAATAGGTTATGTGCCCAAACGGTAGGCCGTAAGCCAAGAAGTCTTTCTGACATCACTGAGTACATTTCCCTTCTGAAAACAAAACTGTATCCCTGTCCTTGGACTGCACTCCCACTACAACTTCTTTCTTATGCCCAGTATTATGCTTTTAAGTTACTATGAGATTAATATCCACAAAAATGAGGGATGGGCCTTTTTAACATGAGTATCTGAGAATTACAGTACGTATTAAAGACAAAGAGAGACAGAGTGACAAGGAGATCTTGCTTATCTTGTCCCTTCATGAGATGCCATAGATTACAGGAAAATCAAGAGTGGATGGGCGGAGAGGAATCCTGTAAAGGGCCTGAGTCCCTCCTGGCAGTCAGCCATCTGGGAGTGCAGCTGCTCCGCGGAGGAAGTGTTTCCCTCGCTGACAGCTGCTTGCAGGCGGAAGTCGAAGTTGGGGCTGCAGCTCCCAGAGGCGCTCAGAGGTGTGGCCAAGGCGCACCCCTGCAGCAGGCTGTTCCTCAGCAGCTGTCCAGCCACCTATCACAGGGCCATTTTCCTTGGCCAACCACGTCAGGGTTGAGTTCTCGCAGTGAGGCACACCAGGCCTATGCTGAAGATGATGTCTTCGGAGGGAAGGAAGAAAATGCACATTCGGATGAGAAATGAGCATAAAAATGCATAGGACTTTCAGGAGCGCGACCATCTCTTGCATGGTATCTTCAGTCAGTAGGATCAATTTCTCAGCTTCTTCCTCAAGAAAAAACATTTCACAATGTTGCCCTATATGTACATTGTTTATTTGTATTTAATTGCATGTGTATATGTACACATATGTGCACACATTTATGTACACAAATATGTATTTTGGCTGGCAGTGCAAAATTTAACCCAGGGTCTTCATGGAAGCCCCATCGCCAGCCCCTTAAAATAACATTTTGAGGCAAGTTCTTGGAAGTCCCTAGGCCACACAGGCTGGTCATGAACGTTCAGTCCCTGGCTCAGCTTCCCGGAATGCAGGGAGTGCAGGAGTTCCACGCCAGGCCCGGCCCAGGCCCGCTCCGCAGCAGGGTGGCATTTGGCAGATTTCCTTCTCACTCTGAGAAGTAGCCAGGAGCAGCCTGAGAGGCTGAGGGGTCACCAACGCCTGGTCCTGGGAGGGCCAGAACGCGAGTGCTTTCGGCGAAGTGTCCAGGTGCATCCAGCCCTGAGCCTCATAGCCAGGTCTGTGGCCTCCAGGTCCTGGCTACAGGAAGGCGAAGCCAGCCAGGTAGAGAGGGCAGTGGCTCAGTGACAGGGACCTGCTCCTGGCCTCAGGGTTTCCCAGGGGTTCAGGCCCACTCCAAGAGGACAGACCAAACAGTGGGAGGAAGAAAACGCACAAATAAAAATTAAACAATGTTTTCATTTCTTCCAGTTTTATTTTAATTTTAAAATATTTTTAGCTTTTATACTGTTTGTGTTTTTCATTTGTAGTTTAATTATATATATATATATATATATATATATATATCTTTTACAAATAGTTTTATCAGGGAATTTCCATATACTGGAGATGAACAACCAAAATTTTTATTAGTCCATATAATCATTCTGAGAGACTGAAGGGCTGATGCCACAGTACAAGGTGGATCAACAGGAGGAGGAGGAGCAGCTGCTGAGGGAATGGCTGAGACTGCCCGGGCCTGTGGGCTCAGGGGTGCTCTTGACAGGCAGAGGAGGAGAGGAGCCTAAGAGTGGCGCAGGCTGGGCCAAGCCCAGGAGAAGCGGCCACTCCAGAGGCCGGAGGAGGAGGGCGACCACCAGGAAAATGGCACAGCTGCCTGTTTGCTTCCTCTTTCCTGCCAGAGGGACACGGCTGTCCTCACAGTCCCTCTGAGGGTCAGCAGCAGCTGCTAATCTCCACTGTGACTCTTCCTCCGGGCCCCTGCTCTAGTCTCCAAGTGAAATGGGACACTTCTTTCTGTTTTCTGGTCCCCAAATTCTCTCTGGAGTCTGGTTGCCATTGTTTCCCCTTTCTGCCATCTGATTCCTGAGGGCCTTCTGGTGTTGGGGCCCCAGGAGTGGCCCTGGAGCCAGGGCAGCTGTGTCCTTCCTGGACACTCAGTCGTGGTGTGGCCTTAGCTGCATTCAGGACTAGGACACCCGGCCACAGGAGGGAGCCTGGGAATGGGGAAATCTGCCTTATTGAAGGCTTCTCCGTGTGCGTGCCCCTTTCCCCTGTACACCCCGTGATTCCCTTGATGCTGCTGTATCCAGTGCCCCCCACTCTAGCTGCAGGCAAACCAGAAGGCAGTGTCTCCCCCTCCTCCCTGCTTCTTCCTTACAGCCCAGTGAAGGGTTACACATCCAGGCAGTGTTACTCATTTCATCTCCCACATATTTTTACACCCTAGCAAACATGAGCCCACCTGTCCCTGTCACTCCAGCCCTTGAACTACACCCACCCAGCTGTGTGATGCAGATGTGACCCAGTTAACCAGAACTAACATCATCACTGTGGGAGGCCCTCTGTCACATGTCACACAAGCCAGACTGAGGCTATACCCAGGCTGTGACCCTCTGTCTCCTCTGGGCGTCCCCAGGGAGTGGCTCTTCAGGAGGACACAGGGACTGGAGAGCCACGTTTCTCATCCACACCGCTGATACCCAGGTGCTCGTGAGCACCCTCCTTCAGTTTACTGTTCATGATCAGCAGCGCTTTCCAGTCTGCCCTGGCCACATTCAAGGACCACTTACATTCTAGACAAGGCACTTGGGACTTCTCCACAGGTGCTGGAATTAGCTCCTTTAGCGCCACTGTGGCCCCCATAAGCAGCTTCAAACTAGGGACCCTGTGGTGCTTGAGGATCTCACACAGGAGAAGCCCACAGACATGAATGGGTTGGCTACCACGAGCTGCTTCGGAAATCAGATTCTTGCATGTGCAACCTGGAACATCCTTTTACTACAAACCAAAACCAAAACAAAACAAACTCTCCACTGTTTATCTGAAACTCAAATGTAGGTAGACATTCTATATTTTTATTTGCTAAATCTAAGAACTCTACCACGTCTTGAGTAAAAAGGTAAAAAAGAAAAAAAAAAGTGCCCAGTTCTTAAGGTAATCTGCATGAGGGAATTGGGAGCAAAGGTTAATATTTAGAAAACTTGCCTAATCGTAGAAATTACCTTTACAGTCAACTCTAAACTTGAAATTTCTTTATCACTAAATAGCAGAATTATGTGCCATTTTTTCAATGTTCAGAAAACAAGGGTTCGTAGGAGTCTACATAGTGGCTCTTCTTTTGCCACACCTTTTCCTAACTCCTGCTTTCACCACAAACCAGCGTGGCTGGCAGAGAAGTGCACAATCAGTTGGCAAAGGCGTCGGCAGGAAAAGGTGCCATGGCGTTCTTGGTGGGGTTTCAGTCCTCGTGAACAAACGTCCCTACTTTTGCTGCATTTATACTATGTGACCAAGTTTTCTCTAAACAGGACAGTTCCAAATGCACCTGTGTTGCATGGCATTCCTCTAGGAATAGGGTCCAGATCCAGTGGGAAAATGACTAGCTAAGCACACGCAACCCCTTCTTTTTGCATAAACAGGAATGAAGGCTCCGAGAACCCCAAGAATGTGCTCAGAGTGAGGCAGGTGGCCCCCTGTCTCAAGGCTAATGCTTGAGGGATGGTGCTCAGGCCAGGGGATGATTCAGGCAGAAGCCCCTGCTGTGTGTGCCCAAGCTCAGGGTCCCTTGATCCACTCCCTGAGATTCCCTTTCCTCTTCTACCAGAGACCAAATGTTGGTCCTGCTACCCCTGCTGCTACTCAAGAAGAAAAAGAACTGAGAAATCTTTAAAGATACTCATTAGAGATGTTTATTTTAGAAAAATCAAAGTAATGAATTATATGTTTGCTATAAAAAGTTGACAATAAATACCAGCTTCCCTTCAGACCCATGTCATTTAGTCAGACATTTGGGCAGTATCTCTTTTTCTATTTTCATACAAATTTCTTTTATTAAAGTGATAAAGGGTCTTAGTATAATGTAAAGGAGGAACAAAAATGTGATTTATAATAAAATAGAAAATATTTCCATATATAATTATTCAAATATGACTGTAATAGAGAACATAAGGAGGAGGATACATGTGCATACTTTTAAAGGGCGAGCTTGGAATTATACAAACTAAAGGCCCCACTCGCATGCTTTTGCAAACATCTTACAAATTGAAATAAGACAAAGTAGAGGTGTCACAAGGGAGCCAGCACGAATGCGCTCCGTGCCCCGCTGCCTCACATTTGACATTTTAAAGTAAAGGTTCAATAAGAGCACCTGGAACTGCACACACACGCTCGCACGTGTGCACGTGCGCGCACACACACACACACACACATTATCATCATCGTCATCACTGTGCACACAGCACCTGCACATGCAAACACACATTAGTGATTCAACTTACCAGACAATTCTGCTGCTTCTGCACAATTCATTAACTGTGCAAAATAGCAAAGTTGTAACTAAAACCAATTATAATCTTGCCTGAATTTACTAGCAATTGTGTTCCTGGGTAAAGCAAACCTGGGTGGTTCAAAATGCAGGGGCACATTTTGTATTATGTAGAACACAGAGTAAGAGTCAGACGTGGATCGCTGTGATTCCGTGATCCAAGCAAGCATCTCCTACTTGCACGTTAGATCGTCAAGTCAAAATTAATGAGGGACACAGATGTATTCTGTCCTGTGAGAAACTGAGGTGTAATTATAATGTTCTGGGTGTCCCTGGGGAGACAGGCTGGGGAACTGAAGACACAGAGGAACGAAGCCCCTGGCTCAGTCCACAGAGGCCGAGATTCCCTAGGACAGGAAGTGGAGTGCGGTGAGAACTAAGTCTCAGGACAAGAATAGGCAAATCAAGCAAGCGAACAAAGCCAGAGAGGAGGGTGCGAGTGGGCAAAGCTGGGGGCATGAGTGACCCTGACCTGGAGGGGAGGCAGGGAGGAGGGAGGGCACACCTGGGCAGGGCAGAGATGAAGGGTCAACTGGGATGGCCTCTGCATCTGGGAGTGCCGTCCACCTAGCACCTAAGAAGCTCTCTTCACTGCACCGAAATGATGATTTCCAAGGGAGTAAATCAGATGGCTTAGGAGACTTATGTTAGCACGGATGAGAAAGGAATCTTGGAGGCTTGGCACAGTGGCCATGGGGCTGAGAGAACAAGGCAGATGTGATGCCGATCTGGAGGTAGAATCAGTAGGACGGAGACACCAGATGGAGGGAGAAGCGTGAGGCGAGGAGTCCCAGCTGTTTGTTTTCTTCCAGAGAGGAATCTTCTAATTACTTGCTTTGAGAACATGCTGATATTTTGCGTCCAGTGGGAAGAAAGCTGGGGATCTTAATAACTTGTGTATATGCTGTATTAGCCACGGCTCTCCAGAGACACAGAAGCAAAAAGACAGCAGACAATAGAGAAGCCGTTAGAAGAACTTGCTCTGCAGCTATGGAGGCTGAGAAGTCCCCTGACAAACCATCTGCAAGATAGAGAATAGTGAAAGCCGGAAGTGTAGTTCAGTTCAAGTCCAAAGACTTAGGAAAGGAACTAGAAGTGGACGGCATCAGTCTCACCTGGAAGTCAAAGGTCTGAGAAACTGTGAGCCTGCAGGGTGAGGGAGGGCTGCTGCCCATCCTGGAGCGTGCGGAGCCCTAGGACAGGACGTGGAGTGAAGTGAGAACCTGGAGCTCCGACAGCCAAGGACAAGAGGAGGGGGGGCTGCCAGCTCCGCGGGAGCCGGGGGATCTTTCTTTCCCCTTTTGTCCTTCTCGAGCCCTGACCAGACTGGACTGTGCTTGCCCACTGTGGGTGAACAAGTCTCCTTATTGAGTCCCCCAGTTCGAATACAAATCTCTTCCAGCGACACAGGCACAGACTGCAGGAGTGATGCTTCCCCAGCTGTCTGGGCAGTCATTATCCCAGGCACATCAGCGTGGAGCACCCACCCGCGCACCCTGTTGGACGCTATAGTTCTAGCAGCTGCGGGGCGATGATACTCTTGGAGTTAGTGGGCCGTGGGCACTTACTAAGCCTAACGCTGCACAGTGGGAAAAAGAACTAAGCAGACACATCTACTGACAGCTTACTAACTGGGCAGCACTTCCCATGTCTGTGACAGCATGATCTAGATAATAGGCAGTAATGACAAAAACTCAGGATGTTTGTCACCTAGGGGACATTATGGAAAGTGACCTGAGGGAAGAAATGAGTTCTTATTGCTACACTCTTAGCTCTAGCAAAATGCCCCGCAGGAGGTGGAAGTTCAGGCAATACTTGTAATGCGAAACAATGCACTGAGCAATCAAAATACTTCATTAAAGAATTGGAGTGCTCCTCTTTCAGGATTTCCTCTCTTTGCTGGACTGTGTTTAAATATGCTCGCCTGCATTTTCCCTCTCTCACCGCCCTTTCCCTGTCTGACAGCTCAACAACCTGAGGGGCTCCCCAATGTCTCC